>KL289182.1:41549-68176 GCA_000699545.1 Podiceps cristatus | reverse complement strand
TGGGTTTGGTGCCCCCCCCCCCCCCCCCCCCAGCTTGACTCTGAGCATTTAGCAAAGGCAAAAAGAGAAACCCAGACTTGGCAAAAGGAGAGTGCCTGGAGCCTTAAAAAGCCATTCGTATTAGCGCTAGCAAAGGTTTACTTTGCTGGATTATTGAATGAAAACTCCCTAGAGTGTCCAGGCTTTATCCTGTGTTAACAAGAAGGGGCAAATCTGGCTTGTTGGGAATGGAGCGCCGTGTAACGTGTCTGTTAAACACAAGAGTGAGGCCAGGCCGAACTGGAGTGCTGATGAGAAAGGGAAATGTTCATCTTTTCCTCTTAAATCCTATTTATTTTCTCTGTGAATGGTTGCGGTAGACCACTGAGCTTCTGTGGACTGGTGGACTAAAATGTGATGTTGCACTGTTAAAATAGTGTCAGTGTCCTGCATAATGTCACGTCTTGCATAGGTAGATTTGCTATTTTGAATAACTCAGAGTTATTTTGGGTTAGAAATCCAGTATTCAAGGTGGCAATTGATAGGGACTGTTGAATAAAAAATTGAAGGTAAGACTCTCTGGGACATTTTAAGCATTGAATTGCTTTTAATGGAAAATAAGTCTTTGTTAACCAATTTTAGAGCAGAGTTAGCATTTCCTTTCTTGCAACATGCAACTTGTTTAACTGGAACAGGTCAGGCATTGATTGTTTACCATAGGTAATAGAAGGATGCTAAATAAATCTGCATGAGGTCTTGTCTTCAGGGTTTTTAGTAAGATCTCATAACTTTGAAGATTTTTTACGATCTGGTTCTGTAGCACTAATGCAAAGTTAATGTAAGTCAATTTTTGAATAACCATCTTGAAGACTTAGGAATAACTCATTGAACATATCTTAAGATATGTTCAATGTTGAAAACTAGAGCTGGATCTCATTGCAGGTTTATGTAAAACTATAGCTCTTGGATCTTAAGCAGTATTAGTCTCTTTTTTTTTTTTTACTAATGTGGCTTAGACAGTTTGACTAATCGCACTGCACTAATTAAATTCTTATGTTACAGATTATAGGAAGTTTGACTTTTTTTTTTTTTTTTTTGAATTGGGAAACCCTAATGATGGGAAGGCACGTGGACAAATGATTTCTCAGGAGACTAAGTAGTCTATTATATTCTATGAATATATAGCTACTCAGTGTTGCCTCCTCTTCCCCCTCCTTTCCTCTGCAGAATGTCTCAGATATATTACAGAATTACTTAGTTTCATAAATTGGGTTATGAAAGGCAGTGGGGGTGCTGCATGTGTGGCGAGGTAGGTCATACAGGTTTTATAAGAAGGATTGCCTGGGTTCTGCTAGTTCCTTGATGCATACGAGCTGTGCAGCTATGGCTGATACTCCTTACCTCTCTGTGCCTCATCACCTGTAAAGCTAGTGTAATTTTTATTTCTGTAATAGAGGTGTTAAAGCTTGACTGAGGTTACGAGTGCTTCACCGTGTTTCTAAGATGAGTTGGAAAATTAAGCACTATATTGTAAAATACATGAGCATTAGTCTGAAAGACTTTCAGCTAAAGAAAAACATTCTTGCTTAGCTGGAAGGATCTCTGCATTCCCTTCTATCTTAAATTACCTGAAAAGCTGGATGAAACAGGAGGGAAAAGGCAGCTTTTGAGCATGCTGTGTCAGTTGTCCGGAAGCTCTTAAAAGACCTTTTTTTGGCTTTTGAAAATAAAACCTTGGGAAGGTTAAACAGAGAAGAGTCAGGACGTGGCTGTCCTTTAGAGGTCTTTCTCTTCAAAGATGAAAGTATTTCAAGGAGCATGCTTGGAGCAGCTTTCTCTTATCTCTGGGGTGCTCTTGAGCAATGTTGCGGGGAGAGGGATGGCCAACAGTGACACATATTCTGCAGTGGTTGTGTTCGTCTGTAAGAAGTTTCAGAAGTACAGCAGAACAAGGAAGCGAGGTAAGGGCACTAAGATATTGGGGACTTGGAGCATAGTTTATGAATACAGTATGAAGAGATGCGTAATACTTTTCCAGGGTGCAGGTTTGAACTTCAACGTTTCCAGTACTGATCTAGTCTCCTTTAACAGCACATATGTGAAGAAACTTAACAAGGTGATCTGCTCTGTTTCCAGCAGATGTTTGGTGGTTTTTCTCCTATGAGAGACTGCAGTATGGCCCAGAGGTAGGAATTTAACTTACAACTGAAATTTTCTGGGCAGCTTTTATTGCACTCTGAAATTCAAGCAACCTCTTGCTCTGGGGAGCTTCTCTGTGCCCCACCCACAAGCCCAAGCAGTCAGTGATCCAGAGATAAGGTTTATTAAGGTCTGAGGGGAAATAAGTTATTTGTGTAGGACAGCCACTTGTCGTGGTCTCCTTTTTCTGTTTACGAAGAAGTAACTTAATACGTCTTTTCCTGGTCCTACTTGTTTGGTTTGGGATTTGTTGTTGTGAGATGCCACTGACAGTCTCCGTATCGCTGATGGATGGATGGTCAGAGGGACGTGGCTGACGGCAGTGTCTATAGCCAAGTGCTTTCTGGCTCCAGCTCATGTCTGGGTACCTTTTTCAGGATTAGCTTTTGTTACGCTGATGAATAGTTGGTTCAGAACTGCACCGTTCTTTTACTTGGAGTCACATAGAGTTTCTCAAATATATAGGTTGCGTTAAAAATGGTTCACTGTGAAGCTGTTGTTTTCTGTTCGAAAGGAAAGAAAGAAGCAGAACCAAACCCTATTGCATCAGTTTTCAAACACTGCTTAATTTTTTCTTGCTTTTTTAGAAAAACATGCGTTACTGATTATCTGGTAGGGGCTGTTTAGTTTATTTTGAATTCTTTTTGCAGCAGCACACTGAGTTAAATTCTATGTCTGTAGGCTACAGCAATCTAGAGAGAACAATATATTGCACAAAGCACTTGAATTTGTTCTTAAAATATTTTGCATTTATTCTTAGTTGAATAGCTTCTGCTGGTTTTGGTATCACAAAACCATCAATATCCTTTCACAAACTGTGGTTTCTTATTAGAATAGTTAAAATAAGTCAGTTTAAAAAGTCAGGAGCTCTTACCTGATTTTTTTTTTTTTTTTTTTTTTTTAAAAAAAATGTCTCTGCCATGAATTTTGCAACTGTTTCCTAGAGAGATGTTGGGTACTACAAGTGTTATTTTGATTATTGTTTTTGTTTTTAACAAAACCCTTTCCCCTTCCTCCAATTAAAAAAAAAAAAAAAGAAACAATCCAAAACCAAAACAGGGAAGTAATGAGTTTAAGGATGATAAAGCACAAATATGTCATGGTCCACTTGAAGGTGAAGGAAGGCGTCTCAAAATCTGGATGTATAGTGGTATGTTATAGAAATAACGATAAAACTTGAGTCTCAGGAAGTCCAGGTCTTCTGGACAGACTGGGAGCAATCAGAAAGCTTACTTCATTTCACTTTTAGTCATTATTGTTCCTCATCTATTCTCTTGGATTATTCTGATTGCTTACTGAAATTATGCTGATTGGTCTGTGGTGTCTGTGAAACAGTTTTATGATTTTTCCTTTGGGTGCTACAGGTAAAAAATTAATCCAAGCTCTTCCCAAGCTTTTAGCTGGACTATCTCCAGGGGGGTTTTTGGATATATCATGGTGGCAATTTTTTCTTCTTTGCTCAGCAGGAGCTTCTTTGCAATTGTAATTTCTGCTGAATGCTGTGCATCCTTTGTGGATTTTTAGATTTTTATTTTTTTTTTTCAGTTGCAAAACACTCACAGCCCAGTGTGAAAGAACTAGAGATACAATATGACTGTCTCTTCATAACTGCTTCTGGGTTGTCCTGTAGCAGCTGGTGTATCACCATCTAAATTGAGGGCTCATCTTTTACCTCTAGGCACATGGGTCTGTGCCAGGGAGAGCCATGCTCTGGCTGTCCTGCACTGAAGCACTCTGTTTGCTATTGCATGCTCTTTGTTTGAAATATGTGTGGATAAAAGCGCCTGTGATTGAAGAGCACCTGTCTGTAGTTGGAAATTGGAAAAAGGGTTTGTTTTTATGTATAAATAAACATAAAATCAGTCGGCCTCAGATGTCAGTTCTCTTTCATTTCCCTGTGTGAGAAATCACAAGCACGCTTGTGTTGTGTGAGAGGGATGCCTGCGCTGAAGTGGCATCACTCCTCTTAAAGAGGAGCCAAGTAAAGAAGCCTACTTGGCTGTTCAATAATCTCCTATTTTGCTACAGCCACATTGCCTTCATTGAGAGCCAGAGAAATTTTTCCATAATGTTTTCTGTTAATTCCCATCTTTCTCTCCTTGGGGAGAAAAGTGAGTGTCAGTCTTGTTGCTGTCTGTGTGTTCAGGGAACAAACTAATCGTTGATTAATATTAACACTGACTAATATAAAAGGAGTTACATTTTCTACTTCTGAAAATGATCGTCAGTTTCTAGAATTTCTTTGTCTGGCATTGTGTGTTCTTCACCATTTCCAATTCTCCTTGCCAAAAGGATAAATGTATTTTTAAAGCCCTGAACATGCTCCAGTACTCATAAGACTCATAAGTGGCCCTTGGATCCTGCCACTTAAATTTTTACATAGTCATTGTTATATGTTTTTAAAGTAACATTAATTTCAAATAGGCACACATCTTTGCAGTCCCGTCCATTGGTCTTGGAGAGACCAAGCCAATGTGGCACCCGACTCAGCTCTTTGGTCTATAATTACTGCTACGTTCAGAGAATCATTCTTCCAGATGTGTTTCGCATATCTGTAATATATAGAGCCAGCTTTGTAGTTGAAAATAATTTGTTTTTATATTTAGCTTCCTAAACTCTAATAGTCGGGGCTGCAGCATGATCTAGCTTTGTACAGTGAGATATGGAGGAGGAAGTATGTAGTTACTCAGTTGGCTGGTGAGAGAATCAAGTCATTAGAGAATGGGAGCACTCTGCTGTCAAATCTTCTATCACAGCAACAGCACTCTATCAGCATAATTATATTTTTCAAATGCAAATGATAGCTTCAAGAATTCTTCCTGTTGTACATCGTTTATAGGAGCAGTTCGGTTCATGTTTCTCAGTCAGAGACAAATCGCGTCAGAGGTTAGGGACAGGGGTGTCTCACCCATTATGTTTATTCCCTTTTCTCTGAAGGTGTTTATTGGGTAGAAATACAGCAAACTGTAGAGTCATAGGAAGACTCTTCCTCACCAAACAGTGTCTGCAAAGTTGCTGTTAGGGCTTCTCGTCCCAGGAGAGTGGCCTATGTGTAGCACAGAGGGAAGGCCAGAGCCGTGTCAGGGAGGAGACCTGCAGAGCCTTGCTGTTGAGCGGAGTTGCTCCCTTGTTCTCAGCTACTCCATGTTTCAAGTCATGAAGAAATATGGCAGTGCCCTAGTTTTAATTTTATTGTTGTCATTTGAGGCAGAGAAATGCAGATGGTGTCAGATTTGGGGAGTGGGAAAAGTTTAGCCTAGTCATCTGCATTTTTTTTTCCTGTGTGTTTTAGTGCAAGTATATCAATAACATTTGTACTTTCAACTTTAACATGTATCATTATTTGGCATTCTGTTTAACGATCACTGACCTTGAGAGATTACATCCCACAAACCTGCCAAGTTCCCAGCTACAGTACAGGTGTACTGTCAGTTTTTATTAAAAATTTCTGTCTTCATGTCAAGTAAAATTTGGTATTCTAAATTATTGGTGTTCAGCTATTGATGGATTTTTTTCTCGTTTTCTTCCAAATCCTCTGCTTCTCCAGGTATGAAGATGAATAATGCAGAGCACTGGTTTCGATGATGCTGGGCTTTTATAACTGGATTCATTAAGGAATACAAAGAAAATTCTTAAGGGATCAATAATGGTGTCTTCTGGCTGCAGAATGCAAAGTTTTTGGTTTCTGCTCATTATCAGCTTCCTGCAGTGTACTGAAGGTAAGCTTTAGTTTATTTTTTAACTTGAGTTTGCAGATAAGATGAATGGTCTGTACAATTAATTTGTTAGATGACTTAAAGTTTTAGGATGTCAAACAAAATATGTCTGTAACGTGTTCTAGGTTTAATTTATAAGATTCAAATTATTCTCATTTTTAATGAAAAAAAATACGGTTTTTGGGTTTGGTACAGTGTAGTATGTTGAAACTTTGATTGGTAGATGCTTTATTTTTGGACTCTTCCTGTTTATTCTTTTCTTCTTCTGTTCTCATTGTGCAACCAATTAGAAGCAATATATAGATATGTTAAATGTGATATAAAATAAACAGTGTAAATGAAATACCTATTTCACTTTTTTAATTTGGCTGAAAATAAAATGGCAAACACCTCATTAAAATTAGAACTAAATTTCAGGAAATAAAACTCAAAGTGCATACAGGAATAGCATCTACTTAAAAATATTTTTGCTTTTTTTTTTTAAAAAAAAAAAGGAAAAATACTTATGCTATCAAATGTGATGTTTAAAATAGCTCTTAATTTGAAGATACAAGGAAGGAAAAGGCTTTTTAAAAAAGGTTGTATCATCTATTCTTTATCCGTTTTTCTTCATAAACTCTATTTTATCCGGTTAGCCTGTCTCCCCAGCTGTTCTAGTGGCCCTTTTAATTAGTAATAGAGAAATATGAATGAATGATCAGGAAAACATCATTTATGAATTTTGAATTACAAATATTTGTATATAACTTGAGGATATTTCTGGGTGTAATAATTTTGATCAACTAGATGAAGGTGAAAAAACTAGTTTAGTAATAAAGTGGCACCTCCATGCCTTCTTACATTATTCAGCAATCAGTATGTAATATGTAGGCTTCTTTGGCGCATCTGTGGCGTGATCTCACCATCTTTTAAAGCAGATACATACCTTACCCTGTCAAAATTCTTTGAATTTTAAGGCTAAATGTTCAGAGATACTTCAGGAAAGCTGCTCTGTCTCCCCCTCTCTTCTTTCCCAAATCTGTACAAACAAAAAGGATCTAGCCCCCCAAAATGGCAAAACCGAAAATAAAAAATTTAAAAATGCATGCAGTTTTCCATGTTCACTGTGTAATTTCCTAAGCATTTATTCTAGACTAAGACTCAGATCTTGTGTTGTATGGACTGACAGGCTTTGCTAAAATAGGTTATTCGTATGTATGTGTGAACATACACGTATATCAGGGAGTGCGTCCTAGGAGTCTTCATGAAGGTTTCTAAACATGGGGGAGTCTCAGGTCCCTTAAATAGATTTCACAGTCAGTTTCTTCTCCCTCTCCTCTTTCTTCTTAAATATTGCCAGGATATATTAGAAAACTGGCATTTCCCACGGCACACAGCAGATCTTGGATGGTTTCATCATTCATGGGATTTCTCATTTGGTATCTGCTATAATGACTGCTCTCTTGGTGTCTGTTGAGTCTGTGGACTTGGGTATGATCTCACTTTCATAGGAAAGTAAGTGCCAACATCTGGAAGGTAAAATGCTTTTCAGCCTCTTTCACAGGTAAGGAAGGTAAATGCATGTTAGGAGAATGGAATTATAAATCTTACAACTGGCTGGTAGTAGTAATTTGTGTTAATTATAAATGCACTTACATTGCCAAAGTGGTTGCACTAGTTGAAACCAAAGGTGTAGGAAGCAGAGGCATCTATTTATGTTTTTCTGAAGTTCTAAAATACTAATGTTTTTATTTTTTAATGTAATTGTTTCAAATCCCTATATCTAGTATATTTTGCAAAGATTCACGAGAGTGCTTTCAGTTTAATGTTATGTGGTGGTTGAAAACATCTGAAAACTGAAAGGAAAAGCGGACAAACAATGTCCTTTCTCTGGTTTGTTTACAGCAGCGAACAGCATGCTGCAAAGAGTGTTTTATCTGCTGAGTGTGGAAAGGAAAAAGTCAACTGAGAACTTCTGCAGATTGAATTTTTGCCATTCGCAGAAAGCTAATTTTCATTGTCATCTGTAATATTTCAAGTTCATTTTGTTCTGTCCCTGTTTTTCTTGCTTTTAGTAGCCAGTAGCAATCTTTTGATGCTTCAGTTGTGAATTTACTTTTTTAAAGTCTATACAAGAGCTGCTTTTTCAGCTAAAAGAAACGGGGAAGGAAATTGGGAGCAGATAACAGAATCATACCAAATTAATTGTAAATTCTTAAAATAAATGAAATATTGTGGCTCTGTATACTGGAAATGAATATTAATACAGAGCTGGCTTCCAGCCACAGAAGCAAAATGAATACCGCATTATTACACTTTCTCACAAGATTACATTGCCGTCTGCTTCAGTAATAAGAGATGCCAAGTGTAACGTGCTTTAGTAGCACTTCATGCCTGGAAGTATGAACATGAACAAAGGTTAAAATAAGAGCACCTAACTTTTGCTAGAAATAAGAAAATCTTTAATTCTTTCGCTTGGAACTTAGGGGTTTTTATAGAAGTCTTACGTGTATATGCAGGTTGTTGCAGTTGGTGGGGGAGATGAAACCTGGCTGAATTCCTTGCTGTTACATTTTAATGTTTCTGTACAGCTAAACAGAGAGGGAAAAAAAGATCCTGGGTATGGACAAGTGACTCATTTGTTCATATAACAAAATATTTTGCAGTCAAGATGAAGATTTCATTACTCTCACAGTGCCTTAACTTTAACTCACCAAGGAATTAACAAGTAGGCACAACTATATGAAGGCTGCAATTTTATTTTAGTGTTGCTTATCCAGATAGGCATCATATCTTCAGTTAAGGTGGTCTTGGTTTTGCTTTGTTTTTCCTGGCTAGAGCAGTCCAGGTGGGGTTGCTTTTGAAGCAGTCTGTTCCTTCAGGTAAAATGAACCTGGAATGGGTGAGTAGTGGCAGCTGGAGGGAAAAACACACCAAGTTATTATACACTGCTGGTACATTGATCAACAGCAGGTCAATATTGTTGTGTGTGTAGAGGCTTGAGAAACTTTGTTATTACCATCAGCAGCAAGCATTGTGGCCCTAAATAAAGAAAAGATGAGAGGCAGGAAAAAGGAAGGAAAAGATGAAGTCATGAGCTTGAATATTAATGTCTTTTCAGAAGGTATTTTTCTGTCCCATTTTATAGCATATTCTACTATAGGTCTGTCTTTAAAACTATAATTTTATTACAAAAGACCAACTGGAAGAACTACCTTGGAAAGTAGTTTGAACAGGAGTTTCGCAGGTAGCTGTGTGAAGCCTGGCCTCCTGCCATGGCTGATTTCTTGGGGCAGATGGGAGCTTCCACTACGCCAGAGTCCGTCCCCGTCCCACACCGTCCCAGCTCTCTGGTCTCACAGAAGGAGTGGGTTCGTGCTCCTCTTGTCCCATGCAGTTTAGACCTTCACTTTTCCTTACCCTTTTCCTACAAACTGTAGAAAAGGAATTACTTTTTACACTGTCTCAACCTTTTTTTTTTTTTTTTTCTTCCCCCCCTTCCTAATTAGGTGAAATCATCCAACAAGTTAAAAATTATCCGAGAAAATACAGAAAGTCAGAGGGTGAGATCACACATGCCTTGTTTCCATAGCAAAGCAGAGTAAAAAGCTTATTATACATATTATTGGTTTCTCTTCAAGCAAGTTAAGACAGATACACTAATATGCATATGAAAAAAGATGTCAGAGCTAAACATTCTGATTAAGATTGGGTTTTCGACTGTACAAGTTCTGATATTTTAAGGTTTATCTTGCTTACAAAGTCCACCTTTTTGACTAGCTTTAAATGCCTTTTGTTTTTATTCTCTTCTGCTGCTTGAGAAGCGTAAGTGCTTGGGAAGCACTGAAATAATTTTCATTGCTTACATTTTGTTTTAATCAAGGTTAAATACAATTTTAATTCATTTTGTTATGAATTATTATCTATACTTTGTCCAAAGGAAGAAGGATAATGCTTCAATATCTATTTAGTTCTGTTTTCCTAAATGGCATTAATGTTTTTTAAAAAAATCCAGCCTGCCTTTGCCTCTGAATATACTTTTAAATTAACATTACACTGAGAAATATGAATCCCTGTGAATTCCACTTACGCCAGCCAAGGAGCTGAGTGTTAAATTGGAAGCAGTTTTAAGTGTGTATCCAGTGTTAGTGCATTTACTAAAGAAAAGACGTGCTAAATACAGATAATGTACATTGGGCCACTACAAAGGTATTTGCTATTTTAGTGCGTTGCTTCAGATCTCCAGCCTCCTGTCAAGCCGCTCAGACTTAGAGTGTCTAAGGCATATGGCACAGGTACTCAACAAACTGTAGAAGTACGTTGGTTTTCCTGCACGTTTACTAGGAAGTATTCGTAGGATTTTTCCCAGGATAAGAATGCAAGAAATGTTGTACCCTGGATTTGAGAAGAAATCAAGTTCTGTTAATTAGCGGATTTAAGTTCTACAAGGGGTGAAACCCATTATGGAGTCACGCAAGAGCAAATAGGAGCACTAATTTAATTTCTAGCCAGGGAATTTATCACAGTGAGAGCTCTGTGAAGCACACAGTTAGTGGGGAACTACTTGGTTTAACAGAGGTTGCAAAGCATCTGTAAGCACACCCAGCGTACTAAGGCCAGCCAGTTATTGCCTGCCCTTCGCAGAGTCTCTCTAATAAGCCTTCCAATACTATCTTCATTTTTATCGTACATAGCTAATGTGCTTTATGATTCTTTAGCAATTGTTTTTTCTGAAATGGCTAATGTAGATTATGCCGAAAAAATATCTATGTAAAGGGAGCAATTGGATTTCTACAGAAAGCAACGACTGCACTGAGTCCTGTTTCCTTTCCCGGAAGAGCAAGCCATTTTTCCCAGGGATATTCTGGTGCGTACTTATCTAGGACATCTTTTTTTCCTTTTCTGAGGGAGGTGTAGGCACAACGAATCTTCTAAACGGAAATTGATCTAAACAGTGAGACCAAACTACTTCTTAAGGAATGTCTGTTAAACTTTTCAAGTGCATTTCCAGATAATAGAGACTGACAGACTGTCTGGAAAAGCCAGAGATTTGTTAAGGTGCTGGCAGTGAATATCCTTTCATACATTCTCGGAGCAGAGAGGTCTGCAGGATCCTATGCTGTAACATTATATTTTTGAAACCAAAGCAAACCCACCACTGTTTTAAATAAGTGTAGAAGAACCATGTAGAAGACTGCACAAAGAACCATTTTAAATGATGTGCTAACATTTCTATGAGAATTTGCTAGGAAATGTTAATGTAAGGGTCTTAGAGTTTAAGCAAAGAAAAAAGTATAGATGTGTAATTACTGTAAGAGGAATAATAGTTTTACTATTTTGATATGCTGCCTTCTTCCTCAGTTACTTAAAAACGTTCTCATTTATGAAGGGGAGATTTTGCATCGTCTTGAGCTCTGTATTAGAAGAAGGAAAGAACCCCGTAAGGTGTAAAACTGTAGAAAGGCAGTGTGTTGTGCTAAGGGCAGATGTTATGTTTTCAGAGCCCTCTAAGCTATTACTTCAGTTTACCATCTTTTGCTGCTGTAACTTGGGTGGGTGAGGGAGCCATACAGCTGCAATGAGAGGGGATTGACTTAACCCTTCAGCTAACCTGCACTGACACCATTGCCTAAGGGGCTTTTCTTCTATTAAATATAAATCTGGGTATATTATAGAATAGTTTATTACAGTTAGGTGCCTTTCCAAGAACACAATAGCAGAATTTGGGCATATATGTCTTTTAAATAATGAATAGGTTTCATTAGTAGTCTTATTACTAAATATGGAAAAATATATAATTTATTTTTAATACCACTTGTAATTTTTAAAAGTATTTATTTTCATTTCTGTTTTATGTTGAATGGAAGAATAATGTTTGTCTTAGTAAGAAGGCTTTTTATATAGCTTTAACAAGATTGTCTTTCTTTGTATTGTACTTCAAGGTCATAGTGTAAAATGGAAGTATAAGTGCCTGAAGCATCTGTTATCAGTGGATGCCTCAGCACTGGCTTTCTTATTACATTTAGTGTCCTTATGATCAGATTATAAAAATTATCATAAAGTATAATGATTTTAGATTTAATATTTGTTGCCAGTTCTACAAGCACATAATGGGTTTTATACTTGCAGGTAGATCCATTGATGTTCACAGTCTGCCTCTGTGAGTAAATGGGACAGAAAAGTAATACATTTTATACTAATTGTGTGTTGTACGGATCTCTTAATAGCAGCAAGTGTATGTAGGATGAAAGGGCTACAGAAAAAGGACTTATGCAAACAGCTCTAATATACACTTCATATATGTGCCCACTTCTGTCTTTGTGATGGTGTTCCAGGTTGTGTCACCTGAGGCAGAAAATACCATTCACAGGGAGAAGTTCTTGGCCTGTTGTCTGTCCATGCTCTCGTCATAAACGCACTTAATAGTATAGGAGCTCCCAACATGCTGTTAGAAAGTTGCATATATTTATACAGTAACCTTCATGGAAGAGATACTTAAAAATTGACTGGCCTTTTACAGTGGTTAATTAGTATCATATATACTCGTCAACATTGGTTGGTTAAAAGAATATTTATAGTTGCTCCATCTGATTATTATTTTTTGGTTTATTATATGACTTTGTACTTGGATAACATGGTTCTAAAGCAGCACTTCATTATATTACATGCTGTCCCAATTAGAAAAAAGGAAGGAAATAAGCCACACACATACATGGTAAAGGTTCATGCATAATTTTGTTGTACTTTCCATTTTACATCCTACTTACTATGTACCTGTGTTGGTAGAACCACACTGCAGATTCTTTATTTCTAATCGCTTCAAGTTTGGTAAAATTTTGTTCTGTCAAAGCTGGATTGGCTCCAGTTTTACTCATTTCAGTACATAGCACTGGTTTATCCATTGATGGTTTGTTTGCACTGACATTTTGAATGAGACCTATGAACGCTGGATATTTTGCCAATCATCATTCACTTTTGTTCAGGAATACTAAATTTTTTACATTTTTAACACAGGATAAATTTTGTAGGGGTGATTCTGTAAATGAGCCACACCTCAAATCCAAAGACATCATATGATAAATGTAATGTGCAGGTCTTTTTGATAGATAGGAGCTGAAAAAATGCTTTTGCTTGAAGATGTCCCAAATTCCTGCCCTTTCAGAAAGAGTCTTGAGCTACTCCACTGGCTTTCAAAACCTGATTGTGCTAAAGCTCTTTGTGTTTCTGTCATCTCTATCTTCTGGGTTTTTTTGGAAGTGTAAATAAATAGAGTTGTATGAATGTTAGCTTGGTTCATGGGTCCTTCTTTCAAGCAGGGAGACAATTCATCCATGTCCCGGTGACAGTGTGTTGCAAGTGTGTTGGCGGTGGTAGGGGAGATTCTCTGGTTGTTTCTCCTGAGCTTAGACTAGTCCAGATGGTTGGGAATGTTTCATTCTTTTTGTTTTCTCAATTTATACTAGTATAATAATCACTGATGTTTTCTCAGTGTATAAAATGTTGGGACACACACACACAAGTTGGGAACCAAAATGGACTTTTTTTTTCATCTGATGCCTGAGCAACACATATATGTGAGAAATCCAAAGGGACCACATAACTTTCAGTTGTTGGATGCAGTGCTCAGTGAGTTTTATGAGGGATCTTGATGATGGAAGGAGAGCTGGCTTTTGTGTTCTTCCTTGTCAGGGATTTTGAAGTCTCTCTCAGGAGTTAGGTAGTTTTGTTCTGTTCCAGCAGAAGGTACAATTAATGCAAGGTGCTGTTTCAGCAGTTTTCCTGTTAAATTTCAGATCAGTAATTCATTTAGGAAACCTGAGAGGAAGTTGATGCTGAAACGAGATTCTCCTATCTGCTGAAATTTTAGTTGGAAAAGCAATGCAAAAAGTTTGCTTTTTAAAGACTTGAGCGCTATTTCATGTCACTGTTGTTTTAAGCATCTTCCCAGTGAGCCTCGGTCGGATTTGCCTGTTCGCCACTGATCCTGTTTGACTGTGCATGTGACTTGATCTGCCTTCCACAGTGCTTCACATTAATTTCTCCTATTTCTCCCCATTGAGCTGCCCCAGTTCTTTTCTCTAACTTAGGCTTGCAGATTACCTTTAATATTTTGTCTTTTTTTAATTATAAAATTTTACTTCAAGACTAAAGTTGCAATTTGTTCTGTGCCATTGTTAACATTTATCATTGAAAGTTGATTGGAAAAATGTGGATTTGTGGCTTAGAACTCATGCTTTTTAGTAGCTTAAGATAAATATGCTTTTAGTAAACAAAAATGAACAGTTTGCTGCATACGCTTTTGCATCATTTAATTTGCAACAGATGAAGCTGGCATGCGTGAAGAGTGAAGCATGGAAAGTACTAGAGGGCAAATGGATCGTTTGTGATGTGGATTATTACCCGTAAAGATGGATAGAGTCCACAAAACGTTACTTCATGTATTAATATACCAGCTGGAAAAAAAGTAAATATATCGGCATATCTTATCATGCATAAACTGATTGGTTTAGGCCTTCAAATCCTGCTCAGTAATAAAAAACTTCAAATCTTCTGTGTCTTTATAGTAGTGTGGAGAGAGAGAGAGAGAGATCTGTCTCTTCATATGTATAAAAAGCATGCTGTGCAAATACATTTTTAAAAATTCAGAATACAAAAGTCTGGAAGTTATCCATATGTAAACTGTCTTGAAGAATTTATAATACATGGTGTCATTCTGCAGTGTAAAACAAGTGCTGACAGAAAAAGTCAAGAAATGTATCTAACCACCAGTCATTTTCTTGACTAGTTACACTGTAATCTAGTAATATAACAATTATTTTGCAATATGTATTATATATAACAGTGTAACAATTAATTTGCTGTATAAATTATTTTGAATTTCACTAACAGAGTCCTAACTCAGTCCTGGCCACAACTCCAGTTATATTATGTAACCTTACTTCTTTGATACATCATTTTCTAGCTCTTGGATTTGTTATGGATCCATTTTAACAGCATTTCTGTGTTGCCTTCTTTTTACAAGAGGTTTTTTGAAGTATGAAGCATGAAGAGAGACTTTCTGAATATTTGCTATTAAAAATCTGTCACCGTGGTAATGCCATTTGTAACAGACTCAATGATTGTAACTTATTTACCTCAAAGCCTTGTCTGTTTCCATTCTTTTTAATTCATTTTTTTAATTTGGCTGATGAAAAAAGTAAATCCAGTGACAATAACAGGGAAAAACCTTACTAAAGAAAATCTTTGGTGAAAGTATGAATGATTGTGACCTGACCAAAATTCATTCTTTTGATCCCTTTTCCTTTTAGAGTAAGGGACAGGATCATAACAGGGGAGGGGGTGGGGGGGAAAGGTGCATTTAAAAGCATTCAGAGATGTTAAGCAACAATAAAACTCTGTAACCATTTAAATGACAGCAGCTGACTATTTGAATTAACTTTGTGTTTGGCTTAATTTGGGGTCCTAATTATTCCTAACTTACGTGAGTAGATTTCAATTATACAATACTGTAGGGATTTGTAGCTAAGGCAACTAAAGGAATCATTTTACATAAAGTAATTTTGTTCAACTGATTAGGTGGGTTAAAATGGAATGATAGAAAATGGGAACTCTTGTCTGATAAGGCCCGATGAATTGTTTCCAGTGACACTATGAAGAAATGACACTATGAAGAAATAACACAAGGAAAGCTCATTATTGAAGATTCTGAGAATTTTTGTGCAACATCTTTATATCTTGATAATGTGGGGTTAGTTAACACAAGCAAGTGATTCTCGTGAGTATTAACAACGGATCTATCAATAAAAAGGCAATTCACATTTTTGTGGTAGCTTAGTTTGGTTTTCGTGAGGTGACTTCTCCTAGAAGCTTGTTAACTAAACTTTTAGTTAAAAAGCTTTTTAAAATAGATATTTATTTATTTATTTATGCCATTTAACCATTTAAATAGGCAAAACACACTGTGTTTACTGCATAATATTTCATGTTTTAAACATGAAAGCATTTTTAGACATACAACTCTCATTTCCAATATCCTATTTCTCTAAAATTGCTGTTCCATGAAAATAGTTCTCAATTACACTGTATCCTTAAGATAACCTGGGGGAATCAGAGCTGAAGGAGGTATTGGAATAAAAGACTCTGGAATCAGTTTCCATTTATGTTACCCACACAAATGTATACCCTTCACTGAGAATGAATTTTTGACCAAACTATGACCTGCATAGTTGAGGCTTAAACCCACATATTTTTATATATGCATATATATATTGTTTTGTTTTAACTGTGTGTGCATATATGCTCAGCTAATATTTCATTTTTATTCTTTGAGCATTTATGAAGTCATGTCTCCTAAATTAGATCTGCAGCATAGGTAGGTGTCTCCTTTCGATGATGGCAGACTAACATTCCTGGACTTCAAATGCCTATGTATGTTTTTCTCTGGGTTTTTCACACTCACCTTTTTTGATTTCCTTAATCAGAGTATTGAAGGTCACAAGAATGCTTATTCTGCTGACTCAGGAGTATAGACAATACTGTATACAGACAATACATGTCTGCAACCTAAACTGATAAGTCTGGTTTTAGAGCTGTCAGATATGCCTGTGTCATTTGAATATATACACCTAGACCTTATAGTCAGAGACTTTTAGAGAAGCACTGCAATTGTTTTCTGTGTATGTTGTGTTTAGGAGATCAGGACTTGAAGTAGCTCTAATGAGGTCAATGTAAGGCTTTGATGCTGTTTAAAGGGAGAAAAAAACCCCCCACCTACGAAGCATATGTTAGTATGTGTAACAGTAATTTCTAAATAATATGCCAAATATATACTTAAAAAATTAATAAATTTACCCAATAATAGATCCACATGCATCTCTTCCCTCCCCCCTGACAAATTCCAATTTTCCGTGGAAAATACATATTTTTGATCATATGTCTGCTGTTAACATACTAACACACACTTTCGGTTAGTACTGCTGACAAGTTATTTAGGAAAGTCTTCAGCATGTGGAGATGTGCACAGCTTCTCCCTGTCCGGTGTTTGCTTTCCAAAGTGAAAGTATTAAGATTTAATTATCAGAAGATGTTTGCAGTAGGCAGTGTGCCTTTGGAAGACAGTCAAGGGCAAGGCTGCAGGTGCTCCCCACACACCTGGGCAGGAGGACATCTGTGCCTGGTCCGGGAGCCGACGTCACGGAGGTCGGGCACGGCTGCGCTTCTGGGTACGTGCACATCAGTGGGGTGAGCCAGGTAACTCCAAGCTACAGTATTTTCATCTGATAGTGGTGGGAAGTGTTGAGTCCTTCTCTCTCACCCCATCATCTGCCCTTGTGCTGGCTCCACCCATGTGGTGGCCCTGTGGTGGTCCAGTACTGGGAGCAGGACTGGCAGAAGACGGGCCATTGTTCTGTTAGGAAGTTGTTTCCCCCAGTCACCTCCCTGAACCATGTCACCCTGGCAGCAGGCATTGAACAAGTGTAGGTCATGGTCAGAGCGCTCCATCCTTAGGTAGATGAAAAAATAGTGAGGTCTGTGTGTCTGCTGGAGCTTGGGAAACCACTGTGCCAGATGAATGGTCATGTTATTTTCAAGAGGGAAAACAAGTCTAAAATGTGTCCTTCTTTGTTAGAACCTAGTACCGGTTTGACTCTTGAGTTAACATGGTTAATGCTACTTTGTGGGACTCTGTCATCTAAAGTCAGAGTATCTAGAGCCTGAATCTCCTTGATATAGTTATGAAGATGGCAAAGGGTATCCCAAATTGTCTGCAAAGTGTTTAAAAGTGCAAATACAAAGACTGTCTCTGGGGCTTTGTAAGGATGTGGTTAGGGAGACGTCAGAGTTACACCTGATTTCTACTCTGAAGATTTTTCCAAAGGACTCATTTCCCAGATAAGCTAGTCCTTTTGAAGGTGCTTTACGGGTTTTAAGATGCTGTACACTTTTACAGGAACTGTAAATTGTCTCATTTTATCTTGGTGATTCTAGTTGAGATTTTTTTCTTTTACTGGTAGTCAGTATTTGAAGCTTCAGAGGAAGGTGCCAAAATACTAAAATGCACAAAGTGGCCTGCTTACAGTGGGTATTGTCATTGAGTCCCAGTAGTTTTATCCAACTCATTGCTTAATTAAATACTTTTTTAATATCCTAAGTTATATCTTTAGGTTTTTGAATGTATTACTGTGGTCATGAACCTCCTTGTCTTTTGTAGACTTTACATTTTAAAGACATTATCATGGAGCAGATTTCTCCATCTCTCTCTTCTTACCCCATTTCCAGATCATTTAAGGAATATACTCAGTAACACCATTGCTTTTTAAAGTTTGTCATCCTGTTTCTCTCTCCCCATCCTCTCCATCATCCTCTTCTGATGATCTACGCCACCTTGCAAACCTCAGCTGTGCAGAGGAAATCAGTCAGCTTCTCTGCATTGTCTTACTTAGCCTTAATTGGTTGCCTAATTCAGCAAGCCTGTCACTTCTCACACAAAGGTAGGCTTCCTACTTTTGTTATACTTAAAGAATTTCTCATGATGAAATCATTGAAAAACATTTTGGAAAAACACCTGTGAGTTTAAGATGTGCACAGAACATAGGCATGGAAAAATATATCACAGAGTCAGGAGACAAAAGCAGTCAAATTTTGCCAGTTTGGTTAACTTTATGTAGTGATGCAAGTCATAGTGCCAGATACTTTTCTTTAATTTTGCAGCACACTTATAAATTTTGCTGTATCTAATTGCAGCAAACTTTTCCTGCTCAGCAGATTTTTCTTCTTGCTGAGCAAGTAATGTGTCTATATGAATGAGACTTGGGTACATAAACTTGGTTTATGGATGTTTAAGGGATTATACTTTTATCTTTAAAGTCAAACTTTTTTTTTAATGAAAAGATTTTTATGGCCAACACATGTCCCATGAGAAAAGGAAGAAGTTACAGATGGTCCAGAGGAGAGGGTCTGCTTCATACATAAAAACTTCATGTCAGCATTTCAACAGAGCATTTTCTTAGGGTATCTCTGTTATCACTGACACTTTCACATTGACAAGCATATGGGATGTAGTGCTGAATGTGTAAATTGAAATGATCACATCTAGCATTTCCTTCTACCAGGTGCCAGCTTGCTGCTGCAGCTCGGCACTTAATGTGGAAGGAGGAGCGCTAGGAATAGTTTCAGTTGCTAATTACCTCTTATCTCCAGTACCTAGTCCTTGGGCAAACAGCTTACCCAGGTGTTTTTGAGAACACCTATCTGGACAGTGCAGGATTGCAGGTGGTCCTGTGGTGACAGTACAGTATGCAGAACATTTAAGAAATCTTCATCCATCTGTGTATGTTGTGGGTTTGGTTTTTTGGGGTTTTTTTTAAGTCTTCAGTGAAGAACAGAAGACAAATTTGAGAGAATTTTTCTGTCTTTATAAAAACTTGTCAGTGTGAAAAGCAGAAGACTGCTATTCCTCAGCCCAAGAAAAAAATGTGTGCATGTGTTTGTTATGTTGGGGCTTTTTTGATAGCAAACCTGATTGTCTTGTCTTGTGTTTTCAGCAGAAAGTACGTACATGCCAGTAAGAGTTTTGCAAGGACCCGCAAGTTAAAATAAATAGAATGTGGTGGTTTAAGGAAGTGGTAGAGTCTAAATTGCCTTTCAGTACTCCTGTTCCAGGATCCAGTTTAACAGGATTATATAATTTTACTAATACCACTTTGATCTGTCATTTATACAAAAAGGCAGGCTTTCCGAAGCATTTGTCTTACATGTTCTTTTTGGGCTAGACTTAATCACTTGCAGAACTGATAATATTTTCTCATTCTTTAAGAATTCGTATTACAGTCTCATGCTTAGTATGACTGTGGTTTGAGTACGGATTAGTAAAAGGAGCCTTTTAATTCATAATCCAGGAATTCAGACAGCTAAATTATGCCTTCCTTTACCTCATATTTATTAAAACAAATCCAAAGAAACTTCAGAAGTGTTGATGTTATCCAGTTGCCCTTTTAGATTTCTTTAATGCTGTTTATGGAATACGTTCCTTACTGAGTAATTGCAACATCTTTTTCTTTTACGATTTCTCCTTGCATATTACACACTTCTCATAAGAGTTACAGTTTTCATTCTCAGGCCTTCTGTACAGACCAAAATTCATGATGTTCAGTTGAGCATCTCAGTTAGATATGTGTGCCCAAGACAATTTTGTTAGTAGTTGCCATTTCACGCTTGTTTTATTTCTTGCCTTTAGTTTGCAAGTGAATATTTACTAGCACTCAGGAGTTGTTATATAGGAACTTGTTAATTAAAAAAAGAACCAACCAAACAAAAACCAACCCACAAACAAACAAAACCAAGAAAGAAAAGCCCACAAAAAACAACCCAAAGCAAAAAAACAAAGCCCAAAAAACAACAAAAAAACCCCCAAACCAACCAAACAAAAAAACCATGATGGATGACAATACCTTTTTTTTTTTTTAATTGAAAAACTCAGACCAGGGTTTGGAATCCCGATGAAGAAGATTTAGTTACTAATCATGCACTCTTTAAAACCAGTTATGAAAAGTTAATAGATATTTTAATGTATAGTTAATTGATGATTACAGAATCTAGCAAATCAACAGGATTTTTTAACTAGCTTTAAAATGACTCCTGTTGTCTCTTGATGTACTTATGTTGAGCTCATGCTGCTATATGATAACTTGTGTTAAAAAACAGTGGTCTTAAGTGTATTCGAAAAATCAGCATTAATCTCAAAGGCTCTTTTAAAGGGTCTCCGGTTGCCTGCAAGGTTGATTCTCATATGGTTCTGTGAAAACAAATCCGTACATATCTCTGTCTTCCTCTATTTCATTTCTTCTGTAACGTATTCGGTTTGCAGTGTTTGTGAAAGAAAACAAGGAGGTTGTGTTTCAACAGCTAGAAAAAATTGCCATTTCATTATCACTTTGAGTAGGAGTAAAACTGATCAGGGTAATAACTCTAGTTAATACATGAGGCAAGGCTGACAATTATGGGTGTATTTCTGAAAGCGTTAGGTGCCTAACTTGTGTTTCAATCAGACAGAATTAGGTGCTTTAAAAACCTCAAAAAACATAGCACTTGATAAGAATTCTCCCTTAACCGAGAAATGCTTCCTCACAAATGGATTAGTTTCTCCCTGCCTTTGTTTAGATTAGGAAGACTAATCAAACTTTGGTCACATTTGTGTCAGGCATAGATTACGCTGAATTAATCATCGTTTCCTTTTGCTCCCGCCTGGGCTGTGCCCATCCCCTGCTGCTCTTGTGCTGGTGCTGCTGCTCGCCTTGGAGGGGCCTTCGGGGGCTCCGCAGCGGCACTCGCTGCAGGACCGGGGTAGCTGTACTGGCCAACTGGGCGCGTCAGCTGAGCCCCAGGGAAACATGGAGCTCAGAAACCTTCCCCTACGTACTCACCTTGAACCACCACCAGCCCGTTAGCTGGTATGTGCCGCTTCCCTGCTTCTCCGTCTTCTGCATACGTTTCTGGAGAAGAAAACATAATTTTGACTGTGGAAGAGGACAGCTACGTGCATCTATTGCATTTTATCTCCCCCTTGCTAAAGCCTGGGGATTAAAAATGACAGAAACTTTTAAAAAGGGAAAAAAAGTAGCTTGAAAGCTTGGGAGAGCGTGCGGTAGAGTGTAGCACAGCTCTCCACTGCACGATGTCCTTAGAACATTTTATGAACAGTTAACTTCTAGTGCTGTTGCGTTAACATTTCTTCATTTTATAAATTAATAAATAATGGAATGAAAGGTCAAGCTACTTGCCCTAAAATACAGAGGGAGTAAACACTGGAACCCTGATGAGCATTCAGAGGTTCTTTCCTCCTAAACTGAGGATGCTAAAGGAAATGTCATTTTGAAAATAAATAAATTCACTTACAGTCAAGTCATTTCCTCTGGCATCTGTTGCATAAAGTATACATTCATAGATGAACAGTTTTGACTAAAAACTCTGCAGGTACCAAAAGGATAGTTTTTTATATATATTTTTTATGTGTATTTTTGCATCTTACAGGTGAGAAACTATCCGGAATCTGTAGTCCTAAAAGGAATAAGTCTGGAATAATACCTGAGCATGCAGTTCCTCTATGCAAATCAGACTGCCTTAAAAATCAGTGTGGGTTTTGATGTAATGGATTAGATTTTTCTCTCTTTGCATATCTGAACTATTGGCAATGCATGTTTCTGTTAGTGCCAATCTAAAGTAAAATAAATATTCATGATAATTGGATCCAGCTCCCTAAAATTAATTTAAACTTCTCCATGTGCTTAATCTGTATTGTTTTCTGTCTCTGAGTTCGTAGGCAGTAATTCAGCAAGCTCAGAGAACAATTAACTTCTCAAAGAATTTTTTCAATCAATTAACTCTAATTTAAATCTTAATCTGATTCTGGAGGTAGAGACGTCTGGCTAATTTGTGAAGACTGGAGCTTACGTGAAATGCAGCAGCAGCACTGGTCAGTTTGATTCATGGGCTTTGGCGACTTAAAATGGGTATCCCTGTTCCTTGATGGGTTCAGCCCTGGCAGCGGCCTGCCCTGCCGTGGAATGGGGGGTGCTCCCCCCAGCTCCAACTGCTGGTTCCCCCTCTCCAGGAATGCAGTCAGTGGGCATGGCCACCCCCCCGGCCCCACGCTGGCAGGAGCTGGTGCTTGGCCCCGATCATGGCGCTCATCACCGATCACGGCACTCGGCTCCGATCACGGCGCTCGGCCCCGATCACAGTGCTGGCCCCCGATCACGGTGCTCGGCCCTGATCATGGTGCTGGCCCCGATCACAGCGCTGGCCCGGGTTGTTGCCCATCCCTGGGGTGGCACGAGGAGCTGGGTGTTGATGGGGACATGGAGGAGAACACGGGGCTACCCCTTTCTGTGGCAGTGTGTTTTTATGATGGATTGAATTAACTCTGGAACTATTTCTTCAGCCTCCTGTAGATGTCTTAGTTTCTATGAAACTTCATTTTTCTGTCCCAAGAACAAGGTACTTTTAAAAGTGTTGATGTGCTTAGAGCTGGAAGCAACTGCTTCACTGTGCTGCAAGTTCTTAGGTGTTATGAAAAGCATGTTTATGAGTGCCATTAGGCATTGTATCTTCATTTTAGGTGCCTAAAATCTACTCGTGGGAGACTATAGCAGTGGCGTTTTCCAGCTCTTGTTTCTGCTGAAGTGCGTTAACCTGAGGGAAATGGGTAAAGAGCAAAAACCAAATAGCATCTCATGCCTAGGAATTTATTTTGGGTCTTTGAATAACTCACTTGCCTTGTGCAAGGGGTCACTTCTTTAAGCAACTCCTAGACCAGGAAAAACAGGATTTTTCAGAGAATACCTCCAGGCCAGGTAAGGCCCCAGACCTTTTAACTGTGATTTTCATCACAATGGCTTCCACAGCCCAGGCATGAATAGACATCTGGGAAGCTGATCTATTCATCCTGCAGTAGCCTGAGCGGAAAGTCAAATCAGCCATTTCTTCTCTGTCTGATATTTGTTGTAGCTGTTTCACAAGTTTTTCTGTGAGATTTATGAGCTCGACTGGGCTTGATCGTGTAGAAACAAGCTGGTTTCAGGCAAAACTGGGCACTTCACAAAACCACGATCTTTTTTTTTTTTTTTTTTTTTTTCTCTTTTCCAAAGCTCTTAATAGAAAAATGTGCCTCTAAATTAAACAAATGGGAAATACTCATAGCGAAATATTTACTCTTGGAAAAAAAATGAGTGATTTTATGAGTAACGTCTATGACAACATTTGTGTTGAACACTAATTGTTAAAAAGATGAAAAAGTTGTTCAACTTCAATATATCATGTTAAAGAAATTCAGTTTCTATATCCTGTAATTCAGATTTACTATTGGACTTCGGTACTATACTGCATTATGGTATATAACTGCAATAATGATTATTTGAATGATAGTTTTGTTTATTTGCCAGCTTTTTTGCTAGAATGCATGTTTCTTTTGGTTTGGTTTTAGAACATTAAGATTACATTCACACACATTTTGTAGAATATATACAGGGAGACAGAGACTGAGCTATAGAAACAAACTCTTCCATTGTTTTCACCATACTTCTATTTCCTATGGTCAACATATAATCTCCTTTCTTATGTCAGTAACCAAAAAGTATTTAAACACATTATTGAGCAGTTCAATTCTATTTCTAAGTATAGTTGTCACTATTCTCAAGTATCTTCTCATGATTTGACTATTCATATGGCAAGCTCTTTGTGCCAAGGCATGACATGCTTTATGTACAGGTTGCCCCGTACAGTGCAGAATAGCTTAGATTCACACAAAAGGCAATAGGTTCCTTTGGGATGTGTAGGAAATACTTAAAAAGAAAATCTTGCTGTTATTTTAAGGAACGTGAACTGTATTCTTTCACCTCTTAACACATCATATATTCTGTTATTAGAGTTTACTGGATACAAATTTAAACAAAGAGATAGTTACACCAGTACCAGGAATACAAATTTGTTATGTTTGGTGTTTTTGCTTAAGATTCAGCTGGAGGGAACTGCATTTTGTAGTGAAAAGACTCCCAGACTGATACACAAAACAGTAATGGAAAATAATCTGGAAAAGACATTCTAGATACTAGCTATATTGTTCATATGTTGTATATGACCTCCATAAAACACTAAAAAGAGGCATTAGGTAGTAAGCAAGCTATGTATATGCTGAATACTTCTAAATATATAAGACTTAAAATCTGTAGTTGTACATTACAGTAAATCTTGATTCTCATTTGAATGAAACGTGTTTGCCTAGTGGAAGGAGAGTGCTTCCTTACTTAATTGCATTTTTTAAAAATACTTTTTTACTCCAGAAAACAGGAGGGAAAAATACAAATTTCGACAGCCATATTTGATATGACTCATGCTGGAAGTTGTGGAAGGCAGAGATGCCTGATAGGAGACTGAGATATTCCCCTTTGATGGAAGGGAGAGGAAGGTAGCCCTGAGCCAGTGCTGTGAGCAGCCCTGGGGGGACTCCATCTTTAACAAAGGAATGGAGGAAATGTAGCTGCGAGTGACTCTCTGAAGAGAGTGCGCTCTGAGTAGAGGAGGAGCTAGAAAACCTGCCAAGAGAACCAAGACGGAGCAAGAGTTAGGAAGGGTTTCCTTGGGAAGCAAGCTCTACAATTTTGCTCTCGTATTTTGCATTTCTTTCTTAACTCTTCCCATTTTTGTAATCAAGAATGTGACCCTTTTACATTTTTAATAATGTTTATCTACCTGACATGTCCAGGGTGGGTGCAGGACACCGGCCGGGAGCAGAGGGATGCCTTTCCCGCCCAGTTGCTGGTGTCAGCCTGGAGAGCGGTGTCGTGCGTGTCAGGCAGGAGGGAGATGCTCCCAGGCGGGTGCACACAGGGCGATGTGTCCGTTTGGCGAGAGGCGGGTGGCAGCAAGGCAAGATGGTCCTGCAGGGTGGGAGGAAGAAAAGCTTCTTATGCAGCAAAACATGCAACCTCTCGGTCCAAATAATTGTGCCCAAGAGACATTTGTAACGAGTAATATGCAGTTTCTCAAATGGAACACTAAAATAATGAAAAATAAATATTGTACAGATTTTCTAGTTAATTTTTCTGAGGTTGTGAATATTTGGAACGTCTCTAAGAGAGAAAAACCTGTAGTCACCCACTCCAGGTTTCTCCACAGTGATATGCTTGAGTGGGATCAATGCAAAAAAAACTCAAACAAAAACATTTAGCTGTGTGGACACTGTGTACTTTTAAAGAAAGTAAAAACAACGGAATTAGCACTACAAGTAAAATACTTGCCTGTGATGTTTGTTTTCTACATTGTCACTACTCAGAATTGTTGATGCTATAAGGGGTTAGAAATGCTAACATGTATCTTGCATCTCTCTGAATTGGGTTGTTAACCGTAATAATCTCACAAGAGATCTGAACCCTCTTCATGCCTTATCGTCTGCAGGAGTTTCATTTTCTTTCTGATTTCCCCTTCAGCTGTTGTTCTCCGTTCCTGGCTTGTCTGCAATTAAAAAAAAAAAAAAAAAAAAAAAAAAAAAAAAAACAAACAAACCCAAAACCAAACCAAACCAAAAGAACAGTGAGTTTTTAGAACTCACTTCTTGTTAATCCCTTTCTTTTGCAGTGTTTGCCTTTGGGGCATTTCTTAATCTCCCAGAAGCATCAAGACATTCAAGTTAATGTTGGTTTAGTGGCCAGTCCAGATAAGAGCTAGATAAAAGAACATTCTTCAGCACATGCTCTTCTATCTTTTTTCCCCCTCTTCATGCAGTAGGATTGTGGGTTTCTAGAAAGGTTTGGACTTGAGCTGCAGATGTATTCAGCTGGTAGTCTCTGCCTTCCACCATCCTTCCCTATTTCCTTGCCAATTCAAACAGCACCTTCCAGATTTTCTTAATGAAATTCAGTTCATCTTACTCAGCCTAAAGTGAATAGTAGAGGGATGTATTAATTTAACCCAGAAACTTGATCTATGAGTTATCTCTGATCTATCAGCCTAGGTGCTTGTTGGGACCTGGATCCAAGTTGCAGGAATGAAAATTTCTTGCCAGAAATTTTAACTGCAGTCTTTAGGCATAGCTAACATTGTCGAAATACGAAAGAATTAAGTTGTCTCATTACTCTTCACTTTGCAGAGGTGAGAAGTGTGTCAGCACCTTCCCACAATGAGTAGAAGTATTTAAGATTAGGTATATTTTTTCTTATTACTTAATCTTTTCCCCAGATGCCTTTTTTTTTTTGTTTTGTT
>KL289182.1:25417-41518 GCA_000699545.1 Podiceps cristatus | reverse complement strand
AAATCCTTTTTTTTTTTTTTTTTTTTTTTTTTTTTTTTTTTTGTTTTTTGTCTTCTTTGCCCGTTTAAGACTCCCACTGAAATAAGAAAGAAGCCGTGCTGTGCATCTGGGGACGGTGCTTAGTCCTTTGGAAGTGTTTTGCTGTGGGGTCACTGCTGTGGTACAAATCTCATACTTCGACATACCTCCTCTGCATTTTAAACCATAGAAGTGAAAAAAGAAAAAAAAAAATGAAGGCATGGCTATGAAGTTTTTTTCATCTGTATGGAAAGCGTGGTTCTCTCGTTAACATTGTTAACACAGTAAGGAAAGAACCTGGTTGAAATAAAGACATTTATCAATAAAACTCAAAATAATTGGCATCAAGGTAGTAGAAGAAAATAGTCACTGAGATGTAGTTTAAAATTAAAACATCAACGTTTTAAAAAATTCTTGATTTTTATTTTGACATAAATATATACATGTTAGCAGCATTTCAGTGAAGACGTTTCCTGAAACAAAACACACCATTGACACAGGCTGTTGAAAACTCAGCTCTCAAATTATTCTGACTTCAGCAGTATGAATTACGCATGTAAGCAGATCCTTTAACATAAAATGACTGCAGCACTGGCATCATCTTTCATCTCCTTTCCCTCCCCCGTCTCACACTTACTCCTTCTTTTTGAAAAGGTCATATCTGTTAGTATAAATGGTCTTGTACACCAGTAACAATAATAATAGAAGAGAAAGGCAAAGGAATTTCTATTATGGAGAATTGTCAATAGTTGTTGCTTTGCCTATATTTCAGTTATTGTTAATTAAATTAACAAATCCTTCAACTGCTGTGAGTAATAGAAAACTGATATTATACTCATTTGCAATTAAAATAAGTGAGCATGACCACTTAAAAAAGCATCCTACCCTTCTCCCCCACCCTTGGGACCTGTTTCCAAGTTTAGTCTGCCCCTCCCTACAGGAATGTGGTCTGAACCCTGATCAGTTATGCAGCATGGGTGATCCTCTTGCACTGAAAAAAAAAAAAAAAAAATCCAACAACCACCCACACCACGAAACACCTAGCCAAAACAAGGGAGGAGCAGCAAAGATGAAAGCCAAACTATTCCTCCTCTGCTCTTCCCCCCCCAGCCCCTTTCTTTTTTTTTGTGGTGATGCTCGTTTATGACATTTGAAAGACAGCCTTGGTCTTTTTAAACTCAGTTTGTAGTTGGAGAATTGAATTTTCCCAATGTAACAGGATATGAGAAGACGAATTGAAGGATAGAACCCATGATATTTTTTACTCCCACTTTTGGGAGGAAATGAGAGATTTTTATGACCCTTTTTATTTAAGGAGAAAAATAGAACCCAGGTTGGATTTGATGTTATAAGTATTCCCTTGCTTATAGTTTTGAGGTATTATCCGTTTTTATAGGTGGATTTAATTTCCATGGAGTAAAATCAGCGCTAATTTCAACATGTGGCAGGCTACTGTAATGTTATTTCTTTTGCTGTTTTACAATTTCTTTTTTTGTTCTACTGTTTGATTACTTTTATTGTAAACCCACAAAACAGCTGGCATAACACACAGATTAAAATTAAACTTTTACAAGAAAGATAAAGTGTTAAACTACTTTTGCTCTGACATTTCGGGCAGCTAGATTTTAATCATTTGACTAAAGTTGTTAATTCAGCTCAATAAAGGACATATCCATATGATAGATGTAGATGTCAAAATGCCAGAAAGGGATCCCCATCTTTGATTAGAGGTGTTACTATGATGTTAAACCCAGATTACAAGAGCATCTAAAATTCTATTGATTCTGTCATCCTTCTTTCTAATGTGCTGTTCAAAATCAATGTTTTTTTTAAAAAAAAGAAAAAAAAAGAAAAAAAAAGAAAAAGGCGAAGAATGACACTGTATTCCC
This sequence comes from Podiceps cristatus, assembly GCA_000699545.1. Taxonomy (NCBI): domain Eukaryota; kingdom Metazoa; phylum Chordata; class Aves; order Podicipediformes; family Podicipedidae; genus Podiceps; species Podiceps cristatus. The sequence goes on along the minus strand of KL289182.1, from coordinate 39,611 downwards.
TGTTAGACCTGGTGGTTTCTCTGTAAGGTATCAAGAGACACTCCCCATGTCTTTCCGTCAAGAAAGGACTTGATGAAAGAGGGATTTAGTCTGACTTGGCTGTCTTGCTTTTAGCTTCATTTTGTTATACATGCTTCACCCATCTTGGGATGTTGTATCGGAGCATGTGCTTGGGGGATGCAGCTGTCAAGTGTTATTCCAGATAAACAGAGCCCAAGCTACATCCTATCAGAGAAAGTGTCCAGAAAATCAGATATTGCTTCTTTTGGGGTTAGCTTGACTTTTGCTTACATGTGGCACAAAAGAGCTTACAGAGAGGAAGCACAGTGCTTGGCACGTTTTGACTGGTTGCAAATTCATGAATACTCTGTATTCTGTCTTTGTTTAAGGCTTAGTCCTTATGACCCCAAGCGTTCAGTTATTCCCTTTCCTTTCCATTACCTTGCTCTTCTTTTCTTAGGGAGATAACAATGGTAATTCTCCTATGCAAATGACACAATTCTTAATGGAAGTATTCTTTAAAAGAGAATCAGCAGTATTTTAGGAATAAGAAGAGAGTAAAGAAAGAGAAAGGCTATCAGTATTTATGGGAGTAAAACTGCAGAGGACAGGTCATACAAAGTGGCTGAATCTTTTCCTTAAAGTGTGTCTTCCAGTGTGTTTTGTTTGAACCTTCAGGGCATAACCTTCTTAGAAGTAATAGTTAAAGCCATAGCTTACACAATATATATATGTATCAACTTTTAGTATTTGAAGGTAGAAGTGTAGTTAGGAAATGTGATGTCTACTACATGAGCAAAATATTTTACTTTTAATATATGTGGTTTAAGTCTTAAGATTTTGTATCCTGCACAGAAGAACAAATTTGGAACCAAATCGTATTCAGTTCACACTATCCTGCTTAAAAGTGAAACTTTAACAATCCTTTTTTTTTTTTCCTTAAAAACAAATACCAAAAATCACCAGGCTTAACTTTTAAAGATTTCTTTTACATAGGAAATCTGCAGAAACATCATTTAAATGTTATGTTCTGTGAGTTGGCATTTATTGCATTTCAAATTTTATGCCTCAAATGGATGACTTAAATAGGAATTAAGACAAAATGATTTTTTTTCTGTGGCACTCCCCCCCCCCCCCCCCGCCCCCCCTTGCTGGGAAAGAGGGAATAGTCTGAAAATACCATCTTGTAATCATGAATTAGAATGAGTTATGCCAAGTAGCTGTGGAGGCCATTTAGTATTTCAGAAACACAGCAGGGGAGCTTTTTTAAAAGACATAATTAAAAACAACGGATGATATAGGCTGTTATGGATCTTAGGTCCCAGGCTTCCAGAATAATTTTAGTTCTTCTAAAATACCGCTTGCTGTTGTTGCCTGTTAGCATTTGTGCAATGTTTCCCTTTAGTCAATATATTGGAAATGGGGACATTTCAGTAGGTCACAACTGTGTTGGTCACTTCTGTAACATTTTGGTCAAATGTTGGTTGGTTGGTTATAGATAATAGACCTTTTGAGAGAATATTCAAATAACATTTGTGAGTTCTGCTGCTTTAAAAACCTGACTTTAACTAGGAGAAACACCATACCATACCCATGTTACATGAAGTTACTTCTTTTGTTAGAAATGACAAAGTTGTTCAACTGACAAAAGGACGGTATTTTTCTTAACTAGTTACCAAATTGTACATGACTTGTTTACAGTCAGCTCTCTACTGCTTTAGGCACAGGGCACCATGCTTTAAAACAATTCTGCGAAGCTGCAGGGGGATATATCTTAACTTTCATTGTAGTATCAGCAATTTTTGCTAGCAACTGTAGTATTTGTAAGAAACTTTCTTTGCCACTAACTGAAGATTAATGTGCATCTTTGAAAAACAGAGAACATAAAAACACACATAACATTTTTAATGCTATAACGATATTCCTGAAAAACATTAAATGATATTTTGAATTGAAACCTTAATTCTTTCCTTATTACTGTGTTGATCTGTAATCATATATACTGTCCTCTAAATTCCAATGACATATTCACCACTGTAGGCATGGGTCAGTAGTGCTGTGACACCGACCATTGTCATCTTTAAACAGGATATTGTCTAATACAGTTTATAGCTTCATTCCCTGTACCATTAAATAAATAAAGCATTCAGTGTGTGCATCAGTGCCATCAAGCATGAATACCCTGGTGGACTGGGAATTAAATGCCAAGTGAGGGTCAGAAGCAACAAAGGCTGAATAACACTCAGCAAATGTATACATATTAGGTAAGGAACAGTGCCCCTGATGCGGAAGAAATTGAATAAGCACCTTGCAACGTCTAGATGGAGCATAAAGGCTTCTTTTGTTTGCCTGAGCTGCCATCATTGACCCAAGTAGAATATTCCATTATTGAATGAACTGAACAATAGTTTATTACAGGTAAAGGGAAATCTTAGGATCCCAAATTCTTCTGTGATATTGTACAATTAGGCATGATCATTGTACAATCTGTAGCCCCTCAGGCCATATGGACTGGTAAAATATATTTTGCAATATGTTCCCTTACCAGGCAAAAAATACTATCGTGTATTGTCTCTTTTAAAATAGACTTACTTAAACTTTATATTCTTACAAGTAAGGAATAACTTCGCGCTAATTGCGATAGTCTTCCTGTTTCTAGTAGTTCAGTTTTGGTTCTATGAAATACTCTGCTTTTTTCAAATACGAAATGTATATGTGGGTGACAGACAGTATTGCGTTCTGGTTGACCAGCATGAAGTTACTGCTGAAGCAGCTTTTCCTCATCTAATTTAAGCATTTTTTCTGAAAATATTAATTACATTTTATGATCTAATATAAACATGAAACAATGTGTCTAGCAAAAGTTCCCAGAGGCTGAATATAGAACTTTCTTGGGGTACATTTAAACAGTTTCCATCAAGAGACATATTTTTGTAAATACTTAAAATTGGTTATTCTTCATGATTATAGTTTGTCTTGCTTCATATTATCCTGTAGTATACAAATGTCCTAGAAAAATTATTTTTGTTACTAAGAATTAACGGGACCAAGCGCTTAAGAGAGTTACCTTCTTTGCTTTGCTTGCCTGAAATATGAATAATGAGTTTTTTAGCTGATCTAATATAGGTCATTTTATCATTAAAGTATCCTGTGTAAGCAACTGAAATGAAAAGGCAAAAATTGTATTATGAAACCTTTGTTAAAACAGACAGCCAAAATTAAATATGTGACTTCCTGGTAAGCTGAATCAAGGGATAATTATTGCCTTGGATGAGTAGTAACCCAGAATGCTGGAGTAGTGGTAACTATCTGTGTTCCTGTAAAAATTTTTTTCTTCAGTCTTCATATATAAAAATTAAGTTGGTTGTAACCCTGTCAGTGAGTTGGGAGAATAATTGCCAATAGTTAGAAGGAAAAAGCAAGCTTATGACAGAATTTTCCACTCAGTGACTTAAATGTGTTCTGAACAAAGACATTCAACAGCCAAAAAAGTCTGTGAATTGCCTGAATTGATGGGAATTAAATAATGAAAATTAAATGAAATTTGTTTTTGAAATAAAAATGGAAAAAAAATCAATAATGCATCAAACTGTCATAAGAGGCTATTCAGTTTCTTGCATAGTTTTAGTAATTTATCTCCTGAACTAAACTGGTGGATGTGCTGATATATGATACTACATACTTACCAAATTCTGTAATTTAATCCACACTGTAAATCAATAGCCTTTTGCCTAAGATGTTGTAATCTCTTTAGGATGTGCTTATCCATGAAAGTAGAGCCCACCAGCCTCTGTGAGACTATATGTGAGTGCAGAATTTAGTGCCCATTTAAGTAGTCCAATGCCCTTTTTGTTAGGTAGTTTAACAGATCTGACTTTGTAAGGTTTTGTTTCCTTTAAAAAAACCCTGAAATTCAATTAAGGTAAAATAATAAAATTAAAACATCATGGTAGTTGTTTTGTTCCTGCAGGTGAGAGATTTCAGACCAGGTCCTCATTAAAGGAGAACAAATTTAACAGCGATGACTTCACTAGCCATGAATTCAGTGCTCACTTTCTCTTATTAAGATTTGTTTTTATGGTTTTGTGTAAATATCTCTCGTTTTCCTGGGAGCTGGAAAATATACATATAAACCCTAGAACTGAAAAGCATTAAGTGCCTCCACTAATTCCTACCTCTGTTTATATGTTCAGAGCGAACAGAAATGTAAACATGTATAATACTGGGTACTTTCAGGCTTTCCTGTAATCTCTGTCAATGCTTTTTATTTGTGAATTGCATTAACAGCATGGAAAGGGTAGGGCTGTTGGCTTTGACTCCTCAGTAGCACAGTGTCTTTGGCCGGAGTTACAGTGGGTTTGCATCTGGTCATCCAGAAATGGTATTTAATGTTCATCAGTCTCATACGAGTTTTGAAAGTTTGATTCGGGTGTGCAAACCAGGTATTTGTGTGGTAGTAATGAGAGGTGGGTGTGGTTTACAATTATAACAAAACAAGACTTCTATATGATTAGGACTGCTCACTGCCTAGCAAGGGTTGTGAAGCGAACAGCTGCAGAGCAGGAAGAAAAATCAGGTCGTGCATATTCTCCCATTTTAATGATTGATTTTATTACCAGTTTCACAGAATAACTGGAATACTGGAATACAGACAATTACGACTACAATAACTGAAGTAACTGGAATACAGATTCTTTCATAATTGAAAGTAAATTCAGAGAAACTAGATAATGAGGTTTGACTATTTTGAATCCAATGAATAGTTTAAAAAGTACTTTAAAAAGGTAGAAGTAAGAATAAGCAATGAATTATCATTTGGCTGGATGTAATTGCAGGCTGCAGAATTATGTAAGATTATTTTTTTACTCTGTATTTGTGAAGCCCTTACCTTTATGAAAGAAGTTACATAGATGTAATATCTTCTGTGGGAGAACAACATCAGGGTGAGCTTGTGGACATTTCACCATAGTCCAGAGCCTCACATGGCTGGACTCAAATATTCTTTAATCTACGATGAAACTCTGAAGAGAGACTATAAAATGGATTTTTAGGCTCAACAATTGTAGGTCAATAATATTAAAATGGGTTCTATCTTCAGTTATAAAGACATTTTTCTCTTATTTTTCAACCTCTTCAATCTGTGTGTAAAAGAAGATGCCATTTTGGGGGCACTTTTGTGGAACTAATAACTATAAATAAAAAGCTAATTTGTGTGGATTCTCAACAGCGTACAGTTTGACCCTATTAGTTTCCTCATACCCCTTCATCTATCCACATCCATTTTCACCTGAAGTTGTTAATTTGTAAAATGATAATTAAGATTTTGTCAATTAATTTTTTTAAAAATTTTATTAAGTGTATTGTACCACTATAATGAACATGTTAAATTTGTGCTTGTATGGCACAGTTTCTTCTTAGGCATCCTATAATCTCTGCTTCATTATCCAAACAAGATTTCAACTTCCTTTTCAAGTACATCCTCATGATTAATTGGGCTATTAGCTAGAAGGTACCTCATGCAACCAAAAGGGTAATGCAGCACTGATGTTTTGGGATGTGTTTGGTGTCGTCCGGAGACCAGAAGAGGCACCCCTAAGATTATGTCTGTGACAGGCTTGAGATTCCTTGTTTGTACTTTACTAAGCAATTGGAATGGGTAATCTGGTAACGTGTCATTGTAAGTAGTGAGAAGTAATTGCAAGAAAATGAACTGAGATCTTACAAAAGAACTGCATGCATGCACTTGTGGATTTTCACGTAGGTCTGGAGCCAGGAGTTGAGGCAATCCTGTTTGTAGAAGTCTGTTTCTACTGAGAAAATATAATAAAGTATAAAATAAAACTTGTGCCTAAGATTTCTAAAAGTAGTGATCTCTCTTAAGGCTGATAGACTCTGTTACATTCACATTTCTTGTGGAAAATAATGTAGAATAACAATAATTTTCTCCTTCATATTTTTCCCTATTTTAGGACTAATCTGAACGTCTATGGATGCATTTTTTTAAAACAACGCTAGAGTGTATCTAAAAGTGTGTATGAACCACTGATTGGTATGTTTTAAATGCATAGTGTTTGAATTACTTAGCTGTAGCTACAAACGATACCAAAATATTTCTTCTGTTAAATAACTAAGGAGAGGTAATTCTGATTTCCTTTGTGGGTAGGTTTTTTGGTTTTGGTTGGGGGTTTTTCCCAGTCTTTTATTCTAATTTTTTAGCTTTATCATTGGAAATGGTGGGCTCTGCCATTCCACTGAAAGATCCTTAATCTGATAATTTCACAAAAAAACACTGAGATTGTCTGATGCTCACTGCCGAAGAACCTGCTCAAATTCTGGATAAAGCTGATTATTTGGATTGTTTGTCCTGTACAGAAGTTCAGGATTTCACATCAGACCTGCATATGTCACAGCATGTAGCCTGAGTGGACTCTGGATTTCAGAACTTGTCAGAAGGAACGGGATTCTGTGTTCAAAGACAGACAGTGTTCCTGACTGCTTAAAAATGTGCTGCTTGTTTCTAGCGCAGCTCCTTGTGGCTTTGTCTTCTGTTCTGCTTCCCCGTGCTCTGCCGTCCCTTGCTGTGTTTAAGAGGAGAGTTACTAGCGAGCCGCTCCCTCCCGCAGGTACTCGCACATCAGATCGCCTCCTGACCCTCTCTTGGATTGATTTTGTACCCCATGTAATGGAAGTTCATAGATTCTGAGTCAGTTCTGTAATGTTGTGATAGACATTTCACCTCAGAGGAGCTGCAGGCTTTGCCTGCTGAGCCCCTCCGCCGCCAGGCCCTCCCCGGCGACCCGCGGCAGCCTGCGAGCTCTCGAACAACACATGGGCCCCGAAACGCGCTGGGTTTCCTGCAGAGGCCAGTTCTGAAACTCTGTCCTCCCTCGTTCAGAATCCTCACTCTTGGCTTGGTATGTTCAGCCTCCTCTGATAGGCAATTTCAGCATGGATCCAAGAAAACGTCTCAAAATAAATATTTCTTTTTTTTTTTTTTTTTTTTTTAGAGTAAAATTTACAATCCGTAAACTGCCCCATGCCCTGCTGCATGCCTGCGTCCCTACGTCCCCCCAGTCCCTCTCCTCTGAGTGCAGCAGAAATGTGGCATTTCAGCAGGCCTGGCCTGGTTTGGCAGATGCAGAAAAGGTTTACTTTGATGTTGACTGCACAGTTTTATTTGTCTTGGTTTACATAGTTACTTCAACAGCTGCCAGAGTATACTATGGCATAAAACTTGAGTGTGCCCGGAGCTGCCCAAGTGTGTAACTACTCAGCGTTAAGTTGTGCTTCCTCACCCTCCTTCAACCTTTAAGAAAGGCAGTATAGTATTTAATAAGCTAATTGTGCTTGATCTTGCCGAACTGTAAAACAATAAAACATAAACACCGATTCTGAAATCTGAGCTGAAGAACAAGCAGTTTAAATACTGACTGATTTGGAAACCAGAGCTGAAGAACAAACAGTTTTGCCCAGGCACGCAACCTGGAGTGCCGCATTAATTCACCCGATCTGTTCCCGACTGTTCCCTCCTGAGGTGTCGGGGGCTCTTGTCTGTGTCATGCCAGCTGGTGAGGTACACTTGTTGGGTTGAGGATGGCTCTCGGCCAACCTGCATCGCTTCCAAACATGTTGAAGTGACTAAAATTTAGATTTGAAGTATTTAGTTACTCCAAGACAGCTCTTCAAGGTTTTCTTTCTCCCATCCCCAGTGACACCCCCTTTGTTTTTTTTTGTGCTGGAAGATGCAAAAATTCTGGGCGACTGCTTTGAGACTTGAGCAAAAGTTTCTGATGAATACCAGATGAACAAAAAGTTGTCTTTTGTAAATGTTTGTGTTACAGTTAAGAAATAATTTCTTCCTAAGCACCTGCACTTTTAGACAATAGAGTCTGCTTACAGTTTGGGGATTTTTGATTTTTTTAGTACTTATTTGTGCTTTTGTTTTGACTCTTGGGCTCTCATTAGTTTGGCAGATGTCTTGCTCTGAAAGCGTGCGATGCCTTCCTGGAAATGTAATCGAGTCATATGAAAATGACTGTACAGATCATTTGAGATATACTGTATTCAGTGTATTTTTAGTTTTGGCCTCTTTTCTTTGGCATGTATATAGCTGATCTTCGCTTTTTTTCTTTTCCGTATCAGTTTTTATCAGTAAATAATTTCTAATTCTGGAAGCAGTAATCTTTAGACATGTGCGATATTGTCATGGGAGCTTGCGAATTAGACATTCAGTCTTGGGGTAGCTTAGGTATGTGGTCCCACACCCTTAAGGTCACTGTGCTCCTTGTACATGTGGTGGTACAAAAGGGATCCCAAAGAGGGATCCAGAATTGCTGGTGGTCTGACCTGGAGTTGCCCACTGCTAGCCAGTGTGTTTCTCTGGCTCTTCTCTGAGTTAGCACTTGGGACTACTTGCAGACATCTCCTTCCACCCGAGATCTGTAAATCAACACTTGTTCCTGCATTTAGCATCTTTCCAAGGTGAAACTGCTGGGAGTGGTTCTGTTCTTGCTGCTGGTGCCATCTTCCACCTTTTTCATAAAAATACTCCCCTGCAGGCGCACGCACGCAAGGAGCTGGAAACTTGGAAAGTGTCTTTTCTGCTTGACAGGGGTTGAATGGTTGTTTATGTTCTCCAAGGCCACCCTGAGTTCTAGATTGGAGGGGTCTGCTTTGCCCCTCCTGTCAATAATTTGCTTGGGGAAGGTACAAGAAACCCTGTAAGATGCTGTTCTAGAATAGCCCAATGCAGATGTTAGATACGTATCCCCCAAGCTTGGTCAAGTATCAATTGCCTTAAAGCATGAAGGCCTGCTGCCAGTGATCTCAAAGGAGAGTGAAAGCTTCTAACTAGGTCACTCAGCTCCTGGTCATCATGCTGCTGATCCGATGCAGTAGTCTGTGCTCAGTTCCAGGCCACGTTACAGCGGTAGTCATAGCCAGCATTACTTCTTTGGTCCTAAAATGAATGAATCCTCAACTGCCTTTGGGTTACAATTTTATAATAGGTCTCTGGAACAACCTGGTATTGAGAACTCACAATGGTATTAATGTGTTACCTAGGAAATGCTAATTAAACCACACATACCATTTCCACGAAAAGCAAATGCCGAGTGGTTTATTAACCTTTTGTCTGAGGGAGGTGGAGAGGAAATGTAGGCCTCACCATTAATCTACCCTCCCGGAGAGATGGGCAGAGGAGAGGTGGAATTGCAGAGTTTATTATTTCTCCCCAGTAAGAGTGCCAGTGCCATATGCAGAGTTTATTATCAACTTCTGCCCACGGGGAAGTAGGAGAAAGGAAAAATAAAAAGTCATTAGTGTCTGCTTAGCAGTAGTGATGTCAGGAGTCAGAGCTGGGTTTATTAGTTCCCGGGTGCCTGGGGAGGGAGGCCGGCAGGCAGGCGCAGGCAGGGGAGGGCGGGCAGGCACACCGCTGTGCCGCTTGCAGGTACTGGGGTGCCCTTGCAGGCACTTACCGGTTTGCATTTAATAACCCGTGTTCAAGCACTTACCGGTTTGCTTCTTCCCTCTCTAAGAAAGAGGAATGGTGAAATCATCCATTCGGTCTGGAACAAAAGTCAGGGAGGTGCTAAACTAGCTTTAGGCATGAGTGCTGTCCTCTGCAGGTGTAGAAATAGTTTGGCATTTATTTTTAATTTCCTTTTATTCTGTTTATTCCACTTCCGTGAGAACTTTGTTAAAAGTTAAAGTTATCTAGGAACAGTGAAAGCGGAAAAAATCTTCTGATCTCTAACTTTTTGGGGTTTTTTTGGGGGTGTTTAAGAGGATGAGATTAAACTGGTTTTAAAATTTTGCATGACCTGGTCACCAAACTCAATTCAATTTTTCACTGCAGAAAATGCTGTGCTTTTTAAATACGTCCATTTGTAATGTAAACAAGTTGGATAACTTAATTTAAATGGCAATAATCCACAAGATGTGAAGAGGTGCACATTTAGTTGCATTCCGGTCTGGTTTTTAACTCCCAAAAAGGTTGAACATAAGTAAGAGTAAAATTTGGTACTCATTTAGTTTAAAATAATAAGATTTATTTACCCTTTCTAATATAACAAAAGGGGAAGAATGTAAAAATCTCAATTGAAATTCATTGATGTAGATATATCTACAAGTTGGAAAAAGGGAAGTGCAAATTCAGTTTACAGTCTATATTTATCGATATGCTTGATTATCAATCACTGAGTTATCCTTTTTTTAATAATAAAAATGCAGCCGTAAGTAAGGAGTCTCTAAATATAGTTGTCTTTCTGACAATTTAAATAGCTGAACTCTGATTTAAACAGCAATTTAAGTGATTCTAAATAGTTTGATTTACGTTCATCCGTTTGGTTTTCAGAGAGGTGGAGGGCAGTGGCTCTGTGTGCCACCCCTTTGCTCATGCAGTTAGTTATTCCTTGGCTTGGCATTTAATTGTTACTGCCTCAACAGACTCTCCTCATCTCCAGGATGAAAACAAGCACAAACGATGGTGCTTACTGTACGCAGGAGCGCTACGTGGCAATGGAAACCAAAGGCCTCTGAGGTTTACTCAGGGTTTCCACCAAGATGAACCTGTAGTGCAGAAAAGCTGCTGTCAGTCCTGGGAGTCTGAGGGATCTCAGACAATCCGGTCTCACCGCTTGCTGAGGTGTTTCTGAGTAATGCTTGTCCCCAGAAGGGATCTCTTTGCTCCGTGGCTGCCAGTGGAGCTCGGTGGAGGAGTCCTGTTTTCCTGTCAAGTGCCCTTGGGAATTTGCTAAGCACCGTGGAAGTGACCTAAATCTCTGCTTTTATCATGCAATTAACTTTATAATTTAGGCATGGAACATGCCTCATTGTTTGGCAGTTATCTCGAATTCACCTTTTAACACCAAAAGCTAAAAAAGACCAGAGAATGTATTTACCAGCAGACTGCAGATTTACATCACAGAAATAAAATGAAAACACTGCTTGTGTCTACCAGTAATTTAGATAAACTCTAAGGAGTTTCTTTTATCTAACTGAAGCTGCTGGGGTTTTTGTGACTGGGCATCAACCTTGCACACAGGCGCTTAGTCCTACGGTTTCCCTTCATGGAGGAGGACGTGTATTTGAGGACTGGTACTCAGACTGGGGGATGCCATTCAAATTTACATTCCCTTCCGCTCTTCAGATTTCTGTGAGTGTAACTTAATTAGTAAGTTGATCTCAACCTTTTCCTGCTGCTGCTTAATTTTTAGAAATGCTAACAGCCTTTGGGAATGGTTAGGTGGAGCTATTCCTGTCTAGACAGTAAATACAGCTTAATGACCATCTTGGTCTTTAAACAATCTTTAACTCGTTGTGAAGTACATGCTCCCTTATGCTTAGTAGCACAGGGGGCACCTTCAGCATCCTGACCTCTTTGCACGTAGAAAAATTCCCTTTGCATAAACAAATACGTGTACTTATTGGCAACCAAACCTTACTCAAATCTTTAACTGTGAATCGTGCATGTCAGCCAGACCACGTAGTAAACAAACCCTCTCGGGTTGTAACGGGTTTGTGGGGACTGACCCCGGCTTTGTCTTACAGGGATGCTGGGACAGTGTATTACACTTTCTCTACCTGCTATCCAAAATGTGGGAGCTAATTTAGCATAATCTGCAGTCTGGGGAGTTATTACTGACCTCTGCATTTGCTTTGAAAAGGCACTGTTCTTTATAGAAGTTTGAAGCCAGACATCAAAGTATTAATTTTGACGGACACTGAATTTCACAGAAATTCTGAGGGAGTTGTCAAAATGTGAAAGCAAACATCACAGAGGAAAAGCAACCAAATGCTGGTTTTAGTTACTTTAATCTATTCTGGTTTTGTATAAACACATTTGTGATGTTGCTTACTGCTGGCTGTGTACTCTTTTGGGCACAAAGATGTCCTTGATTCCTGTCTCAGGCAGTGTTTCTTCTCACTTCATCAGAAATTGGTCCTGATTGACAACAGACGTGTGTGTTTTTAAACTGGCTGTTAGGAATAGTCACAGTGCCACAAAGAAAAATAGGAGACATATGTCCCTAGAAGTGTGTAGTGAACGTAATCTATTCAGAGTAGTAGTTTCCAGTGGGCTAGCAGCAGGGAAACTTAAACACATGCATCGAAGGATTCAAGAGTCAGTCTTCATCTGCTTATCCTAAAAATGTCTGCTTTCAAAAAAAAAAAAAAAAAAAAAAATCATGTCTTTCATTATCTGTTGTGGATTTTACTCAGACCTTTGCAAATGAACTTCTGTAACACGGTTTGCTGAGGTGGTTGTGTCTGCAACTGTCTTTGCTAACATTCAAGATTAAGATGCCTAGGTTTATGTGTAAAACTTATTTTTTAATGTAGATTTAAATATGAACAAAGTAAGTGCCGTACTTATTCATGTTCTATTTCAGCCCACACAAAGAAAACAGGAAAGTTAAGACTCAAGGTCTATTCTATAATTCAGGGTTTTTACTGAAATTTGAAGGCAATTTAAACCACCTACTTATTTCAAAGGTAGTATCGATAGACCACCTGCTGTTGACATGCACTAAGAAAGATGGAAAGATGTAAATGAGTTTTAGTGATTTGCCTGCCTTTGAATACAAATGAGGCTAACAACCTCCTGTCCTGCACTCTGGCAGTCAACTACCAGAATGTTTTCAGCTGCTTTATTGGAAAGTGAGTGTTGTCATCGTGAATTATCTTTAGACTTTGTTGTTGTTGATGACTACTTGTTAGCAGTGGATAATTCAAGTGTAATTCATTTAGAATATCTCAGGTATGTCACTAACTATGTATTTTGTAATCTTCATTTGACAAGGAAAACTACTTCCAGCTGAAACTTGGGCAGACTTCTCTTACCTGCACGTAGGTGGCTGTTGAAGGATTTGTGGTGTGGAGTGAGATTTAAGCTGAATTAGCTGAAAAAGGGAATATAGTAGAAGGCTGCCTATCCTGTGGTCATAAGCGTAATCTTCCAAGCTCGGTTAACATTTTCAGTCTGTCCAGTCTGTTCAGTCTGTAAATTTCTCTAACAGTTGTCTGTTTTGTTTTCTGTTGAGAACACCAGGAGACTCGGAAATTAAATCAAAGATTACAGAAATGTCTGTAAATTTTTCTTTAAATGCCGATGCAGAGGCCTTTGTGATGAAGACGTTATTTCTTCCAATGGCCTAACAAAAAACTAGGAAGCAAATGATTAAGAGCAGGAAGAGCTCAGTCACTTTTTGGACCGATGAGATAAAGAAATGAACAATTGGGACTGTCCCTTCGGAATAGGGTGGTTGGCTGCTGGGGGAGGTTTTTGGACTGATTTCCATTCATTGTTTTCAGTGACCCTCCTTGAAGAGCCTGAAGGATATTTTTAAAGATAGCACCTCTTTCCTCACTTGTAAATTTTGAAAGCACTCCGCTGTGATTCATCTGTGGTTGCAGACTGCCACTGGCTGTCTCCTCCCATACTATCAGCCATTCCTTTGAATATTTGCCACCTATTCCTTATTTATGCATAGCTTCAAAAGCAACAGTTGTCATAAAGAAACAGGCTATCCTAAATGACAGCTTTCACGTGTCTTTAAGATCAGGTCAAAATGGAAAATGAAGGTTCGGGGATGATTTGATAGCACCAGATACTATCCTAATGTCTTCGTATACTGATTTTACAGTTTAATTTGACACTAGAAAACTTTCAAGTCAAAGAAATGTCTGCTTGTCCTTAAATGGGCAGCTATCATAGCAGTAATTTGCTTATGAGACGCTTTACTTTCTGGAAGACTAGTCTGTCTCAGTTCCTATCAAAAATAAATCAATTTCCTGTGGAAACGGGCATAAATCTTTCAGATTGTTTCTTCGTGTTTTTGCAGTGTTTGTCAGAGTTGCTGTTAACTATAGTGGGGTATTGTCTTCTGATGAATTGTAGCAGCGGATGAACAAAACAATATTAATCTGTTTTTGTTAATCCTGTTTTGTAATTAAATATATCTTCCATATAAATTCTGTTAAGATTTGAATGAAAGGGGATTTATGGAAACATGACTTGCTTTTTTATACGATAGTTTTAGGATTATGAAATCAACACTGGGGAAAATAAAAGTTTGACTTGCTCACAGAGCAAAAGATTTTCTCTTTGTTATTCTTGCTTTGCTGGTGGTATGAAAAAAAAAATATAATAAGAGCATTCAAGCTGGGTTGCCTGTGGTTTAACTCTAAT
>KL289182.1:0-15686 GCA_000699545.1 Podiceps cristatus | reverse complement strand
GAAAGATTTTTTTAAAAGAAAACTGTGACCTGGCATGGTGAAGCACTATGTAAAATCCATTAATTAGTGAGGAAATTACTTTACCTTCCACATCTGTAGTACTGATGCAGTACTTCTGTCTTGCTGGATATTGAGCTTATACTTGAGCACCTAATGATGATTTTCTCCCTGGTCTGGTGTGGAGCTTTGCTAGTCCTTTCCTTTATTATTGGTCGTATTAAGATCAGTGAACAACTTTGGAAGCACAGTCTTTCAGCTATTAGATGTGTGCTTCTAAATAGAAGTAATTAGCAAATGCAAAGTTTTCCTTTCTGTGTTGTGTTACAGCATGTATTCATCCCTTTTGTTACTTTCTAATGTAAATAGCATTAATTACGGAACTCCTATCATATAATTATGGAAAATTGTTTATTTTCTGTCGTAGTACTCAGAGAGAGATTTCAGGGATCCTGATTTTTCATTTATTTCATTTGAGCACTCATTATCTGGTTCTGTAAAAGCTGAGAGCATTCTTATATCCACATTGGGATGCGGGCACAAATTCCAGGATTAAAAAACAGAATCCAAATTGGGAAGCCCTGAATTTGAGTCCAGGTGGAATCTAGCTATCCTGTCACTTTATCTCCCTTGTCTTTCCTGTTTGCAGTAAGGCATATGAATATGCAGCTCCTTTATAGGCGATTAGCGGCAGTTAACAGAGTAGCAGAGGTGCCTATTTCCTTTATTTACTCTGGAAGTGGTGCCTCGGTTGCCATTCTTACTGCCTGCTGCCCAGAGAGCATGGTAGAACTGCATATATTCCTTAGGACTTTTAAAATCACCTCATTTGTTTTATAAACAATTAAATAGCTTTCCTTTCTTCATGCAATTTATTATTTAGAGTACTCTGAAGTATCTATGTAGAATTACTCCATGATTCCAGGAATGTGCCAGAACCCTAAGTTTGTTGTCAAAACTATGTATGGTATATCCTTCTCCTCTCTATAATAGTCCTTTAGAAATCCACAGGTATTTCATAGAAGGTAAGGTCAGGAAGAAAGCCTTTCACTCTGACAGGCATTTTCCAAGATTGCTTCCTACTCTTGTCTCATATCTATTTGTGGGAATATTTGAAGTGACGGCACATTTGCCGTAAAGTACATTCATCACATTGCTCTTCTTGTTTTCAAAAGGTATGACTGGGTATTTTGGTTTAGTAGTTTCATCTGTGGGATCTTGAGCCTTTTTCTTTCTTCTTTCCACTCCTGAGTCCTCAGAAATGTTTCGGAAGCTATGCTGAATGAGAAGGGGGATCGCTGTACTATTTGCATACCTACAAGCACTCTTTAAGTGGCTCGCCATCATTAAAATTAACCACATAATTTTTCCACTATAAATTACACTGTGACAATTGAGTCCACCCCATCATTTTATTGAAACGAGAGCATATGAACCCTTACATTTTTGCTTGATTCCATTTGTAATGTATATATATTTGTTTCTCAACAAGAAAATGCCCCCTTTGTAATTCTACAACTGTGATACCAAATATTACCATGTGGTAGCAATCGTACAAAATTTTTAATTAAGTCTGTGACAGTTTTTTAGCACCAGGCCTGTATTTGG
Organism: Podiceps cristatus; assembly: GCA_000699545.1. Classification (NCBI taxonomy): domain Eukaryota; kingdom Metazoa; phylum Chordata; class Aves; order Podicipediformes; family Podicipedidae; genus Podiceps; species Podiceps cristatus. The sequence goes on along the minus strand of KL289182.1, from coordinate 14,081 downwards.
TATTTTAAACTCTGGCACTTGTAGAATAACATTTTCTTTAAAATCAGCCAGAATTATCTGGGTCTGCTTTCTACATTTTAGTGAGATTAAATGTTTTGCTTTCTTAAACGGGTTATACCCTAACCTGTTTAAGAAGGCGATGTTCACAGCACACCAAGGGTTATTATTGGCAACCAACATGTCACCTGCTGGAGTGATTTGACTTTGACCAATGCACATATTCCCGAGGAAATGGTACATCTCTGCATGGTTTTTATCAACCTCTGAGGTGACAAGGCTTTGGGTTTCTTAAAGATGGGAACAAAAGCGTATTTCTTTTGTCAGCTGTTCATTCTGACTGCTCCTGATGGAAATCATACCCCCTTTCTTCCTCTTCCCTTGCCCCTCCTCAACACATGGTTTCCAATCAAAAATGATTGCGATAACTGGAAATATAAATTGTTGTCAAAATACATTTTTATAGAAAATAAAAGAATATTTATTTTTATTCTGCTATGAAGCATCCTGTACAGAGGAAATAATTCAACGGGAAATCCTGTTGACACATTTCTGACACATCGGCCTTTGTGTGTCTTACCTCCCCATTTCAGAGGTTGTTTCTGATTCAGAAGCTTCTCCTTCCTGACAGGTGGTGTGCTCGGAGAGTTCACAGTTGGTAAACTGGAGATAACCTCCAGGAGGGGGATTTACAGAGACCATGGGACTTATTTGCCTTGAGAAATTTTGAAGATGCAATGTATTTAACGGCAAGAAAGAAAAGAGTAGAGTGCTTTCTGCAAGCTGGCAGAGGATCAAGTGTGTATGATGTGAAGTTAAAAAGGAAGGAGATTCTTGCAGCCTGAGAACAGACATCTGGCTGGCAAAAGAAAAGAAATATCATTGACAGATGAATACTGTTTCAAACTGGGATAATTTTAGATCAAGAGGGCAAAGTTTTGCTCTCATGCATACAGCTCCCACTGAAAGGGATGGGAAAGGTGCATGCATATGAGAATAAAATTTGGTTCTAAGTGAGAACTGAACAACACGCATATTTTTGCACTGGATATTTAGACTTTCATGTTTAGATCACATGGTTTCCATCTGCCGTATGTAGGCATTGCTAAAACGCTGCCAGGAACCAGGCTCTGGTTTGGTGACTTTCATTAAAGGAATTAGTGGTTTCTTTCCAGTTTCAGTGTGGCTGGATTCAAAGTACAGAAGCCCATTTTCACAGTTTAGCATTAATTAGCACTCTTGTGGCAGCCTCAGCAGGGAGGTGAAGGATTAAATGGGCATGAAGACCAAACTATCTCTTTTCCCATAGTGGTGATTCCTTCAAAATAGGGTTGAGACACGATGGACTAACATGGGGATGCATCTGCGGCTGCTGTCTGGGCTGTTCTTGTTCCGGATGATTGAAGGACTTCAGTCTACAGGTCTGTCAATGTAGCACTTTTTTTCTCCCACTGTTTAAAAAACAAAACACAAATCCCCCCCAAAATAAATTAAAAAACCCCAGACCCTTAATTCTGCTACCTTGGAGAGACATATTCTCACCCTTCTGAATGAGGCGTGAGAGCTGTTTAGGAAATTTAAATGAGATCCTTGCCAGCCATACCCAGGAAGGATCGACACTGTTACTTAAAAGCGCTGAGATGCTGCTGCTCACTTTAGGTTTTGCTGAATCATTCAACAAGGTGCAGAAAGCAGGTTAGCTCTGACTCTTTTTTTGCTGAAGAGAGCCTCACAGGGATATTTTTAAGAATTGCATGGAGACTGGAAAACGTGAAAGGAAAATTGTAATAAGTTTCAGTGAACCTGGAAGGCAGGACCCGTCCTGGTGTGAGTCAGAGGGCGTAACTCAAGCTTCTGTCCTGAATTTCATTAATCAGACAATACCGTGCTTTATGTACACTGAATATTAAGTTTATAATTACAGAAAATTACTTACTGTTGCAATTCTGCTGTTCACATCGAATTTTGAAAAAGACTAAATTTTGACAATGATTTTTGAAATTCTAATTTTTTAAAGACTAAATCACAATCTAATAAAATGTAAAAATTATTGATAAAACCCCATCATTAGTTACTTAATAAAAGCTTTTTTTGAAAGAAATTCATATTTCTATTTTCTAAGAGACAGGCTTCCAAACTTTAGCCAAGTAATTAAAATATGAAATGGTATGTCTGAGAAAATGAAGTCTAGAATCCAGTGTTAAAAATCACCCCTCACAGCTAATTTATTCAATGAAATAGTTGCTTTGCTTCAGTGTAATTTATGTGCACATTTAAATGGTCAAGTCTGTTCTTAAGGACTTTGAGCCTCTCTGTAAAGTTCAAGTGATGATCATACTGTCATGTACCTTGTTTTGAGTTAATCCTATTGTATGAACAAGTTAAAAAAACTGAGAAAGATGTCTCTTACAACAAAAATAGATTTCTTTCACTAAATAATCCTTTTTCTCTCGATGTCCTCTCCTTCTAGCATCTTAAATGAAAATAATGAGTATATACTTAAAATGGCAAAGAATACAGCTGTAGGAGAATATTTTTGAAATGATGGCTTCCTGCCTAATTTTACCCTGAGTGAACAGTGGGGTTTTGTCTGCCGGGCTGCCGCGCGGGCTGGCTGTGCGCTGGCTGCTGGGTTTCCCTGAAAGAAGAGCTGAGTGCTGTGAACTCCAGACCTCTGTGCAGTATCAGAAGCTCTTACTGTGCCAATGTAATCTTTTAATAGACATGCTTGCCAGAATGACTTTTTTCCTTCAAAGATAGAATTAGAAAGCACAGTTGTCATTTAAATTGCCTCTGTCTTTGTAGTAGTTGGTAGTGATCTGTTGACCAGGATTGGATAATTTAAAAGCTGTTTAACAAAATAACATGCTTGTCTGTGTGAAATATATACGGTGCTGAGAGACGGGGAGAAAGGTCTCCCTTGACAGAGTTTGTGGGATTCTTTAGAAACTGCAGGATGCTGAGGCTTTTCTGTGGAATTATAAAAGCTTTGTGGAGCCCATGTTGAGCATTTGCATGATTTTCAGATGGCGAAGTATGTTCAGCTGTCTCTGTGCACCCTCTGTGCATGCACGTACACACTTTGCTGGGAGAGGGAGAGGATTCTCAGCACAGTTTTCATTGGGCTTTACATTTGTTGAACATATATTATTGAAATGCTGCCCAGGATGCATCACTTCATCTTGTGTAGAACTTGAATCGTCATGTTGCATGATTTGGTAAAATAAAAGAGATTGTGAAAGAGACAACTGTAAACATTCTGCTTGAAAAGATGTGCTCTTTTCAAAAGACCTTTCTGTTAGAGCCAAATAACACAAGAAGCAATATTTCCTTTCTTGCAGAGACATATATATTTATTTCTGCAAAGATTTGTTTTGGATTCTCAGTTCTTCCAGGATCTGCATTCTTTGAAATAATTTTATATTTCCATGTTGACTTTCTCTGTGCTTTAAGTTTTAATCAAAGGTTCCTTGCTTCTGATGTCGAGGAGTACTGATGTTAGCCTGTTTACATTCCACTATTTTTCCTCTGTATGGGGTGAACATTCAAATGTGGTGGTATCTTTTTGCTTTTATCTACCAAACTTAGCACACTCTCTTATTATTGACAGCTCAAAAAGATGGTATGCTAGTGGGCAGGATGCTGTGAATTATTAACTTTTCTTTGCACTTTGACAAATTTAGGTTATCTTTCTAAAGACAAATCATTTCTTACAAGGAAACCAAGACCGTAAATAAGGCATTGCAAACTTATATAAAACAATTTCTAGCCAAATGTAAATTTAACGTATTTCTGAGACACACTTCCAAGTTACATTTCTTTCATAGGACCTGTATTTTTTCATTTCATAGACTGAAGTACAAGCGGAAAGATTTAGGTTTGTGATGTTTCATTTAGATTTTTTTCTCTGTGTGTTTTTCTACATAGATTGATCAACAAAGCATTGAAGAATGTATGTTACCACTGAAAATCCCCTCTACCTTTCTTTCTTAAAAATGAGATTTTGCAAAAGCAGTTTTTTTTGCTGTTTCAATGAAGAGCCTGCACTCAACTAATTTGTGAGCAGAGAAAATGTGCAGAAAACATATGTTTGCCAAGAAGCCTTTCTGTAATCAAAATGGTCAGCAGGACAGAAACCACACTCTTTTTTTACTTTTCTCATTAGGTATTAATCTTCCATTTAAAAAAAAAAAAAAAACCACTGACAACACTCATTAATGTATACAAACGCGAATGAATCAGAGACAGCATATGCTGCATTTAGTAATAGATGCTTACTTGAGTTAATGTTTAGGTTGTGCTGGAAGTCCCAGCCCCGGCACCAGTAAGGCCTTTGCAGTCGGGAAGCAGTTTGCGTTCTTGGGCGGCAGACGGCAGGAGCGGTGACATCCGTGGTACAGTTTCCCTCGAAGCAGTTAGCAGGAAGAGTGAGGAATGTTGATTTGAACTGCGGGAGGACAGCCAAACAACATAGGTTTATGCAAGGTACAGTAAGGCAAGCAGCAGGTTGAACACAGGCTGGTTAGAAAATACAGTGTTGAAAATATTCATGAGGAATGGCATTGGAGATATAAAGTTACTGGTGACAACAGTAATTATTGACAGAGCCACATACTTACGTCTAAAAAGCTCTGGAATGATGCAGAACAGGCAGAAGCATTCAGATGCCGGTTGTTCAAACTTCCATCCTGTGGCAGTGCATCTGTTTATCAAGAATTATCTCCTGAATGTAAATGAATTTCAGTCCTAAGTCATTGCACCTGTTGCCAAGAGGTATTTATTCCAATCACTTGCCTAAAGCGTGGGGAGTTATTGCTTGACATTTTATAGCTCAAAAAAAAAAAAAGCTGTCGTTTCAAAATCATTTGTTCAGAGAGGAGAAAATGGAGCAAAACAGTTCATTTTACCCTAAGCACTGCTATTTGGCAGTATTCACATTTGCACGGCACAAAGCTGAAATATTGATTTTTCACTCACAGGGCCTCCCACTAGTTCTTTCTTCGATTGTCAGGGTTGCAAGATGGATTGAATTACACTTTGCTTCTTGATATGCATATTTTTGTTTCGTTGATCAGAAAGATTACAAATAAAGCTTCAGAATAAAGATCACAGCAGCTTTGTTAGTGGACTTTAAATTTATTTATTTTATTTAGTTAAAATTCTTTCTGCACCATGGAGATGCCTTAGAACAGTCTCCCCACCTAACACATGCTGCATTGTTTTGCTTTATTGTGTGCTGCTTTTGCAATACACCACCTACATTACAATCTCAGGTGTGTCCTCTGTTGCCTGTGAAGTGATCTAATGTTGCTGTAGTATTTTTAATGTTTGTCCTAATACAGAACTTCTCATGGATGCCTGCAGGGGGAAAATTGCAGGATAAAACACATTCATAGTAGTTTTAGCAGTTGCCATAGATGATGAAATAAGTTTTGCAGGCAGCTGATCTCTGTCACAAACTGCAGAGGTCTTGTATTTGGATTCAAGGTGTTTCCTAGCAGAAGTAGAGGCTGTGCTGCAGGATCTGCAGCGAGGGTGCCGTGCTCGTCACAGGTAGCTCGGTGTGAGTTCGGCAGCCCTGGCCCCACCGTGATCCATACGCCTGACCTGCTGCTGCACAGACCTGCACGCGCAGCCACCGACACCTCAGCGGCTGTACCCCACGCACCCCCGCTCTCCCCGCGCTGCCCTGCAGCCAAATCTCCGTTGGACAGCCAGAGCCGCTGTTCCCCTCCTTGCCGATTGAAACCCAAAAGTGGGGCTGTGCATCTGTGTGACAGCACGTGTGGGGCTCCCATGGGAGGCAGAGAGGGAGGGGGCGGCTGGACTCCCCAGCCAGGCCGTGACGGTGCTGCGAGCCGGGGGAAGCCCTGCCGAGTGCAGGAGAGACAGGCACCATGGCTGCCGGCTGGAGGGGTGAGCTTTATGTGGATGGCATTAAATTTGACAGGAGGATGTAGGAATGGCAGTTGCTAGCAGCATTATATTTGGTCCCACCACGGCTGTCGTGATGGTAATTAATGAAAGGAGCTGCTGCATGCCTGTGTGGTGGGAGCTTTGTGCGTACCCCTCTCTGTGCCCATTTCACGCCCTCACTGAGCCGTGAGCAGCTTCTGTCTTCGTTGTATTAATTTGCTGCATGGGAGGAACATGTAGGGTGTTAATGTGATGGATTCGTGTTTTAGCTCTTTCCAGCTTTCAGCTCACAACACTTCAGCAAGCCTCTAATAATAGTGGTTTTTATTGCGCGTGGTATGTGCAGCCAAACCGATGGCCAGGAGTCAGTTTGGGATGGAACTGTGGTGCTTTCCACGGCAATATGGCTTTTTCCCTTATTGACAAATACTGAAATATATTGACAGAGTAGTGGTACCAGTTTCATGTAGGATGTAGTTCCACAAAATGTAAAGGCAGACCTGGTTGCTGTGCTCTGGCCTTCCCCTTGTGCTGGGGTGAATTCCCACCCCGCCAAGGAGCTGGTCCTCTGAGACCTCCTCGGTGGTTCTGCAGTAGAGGGAGGTTAGAGTCAGACCAGCCCCTCGCTTTAGGTTACTACACGAGTTGCACAAAAGCTGGTGCTGGTGCAAAGGGGAAGGCAGGGGTGTGCAGGCAGGGGAGGGGCGGATGGGGAGATGGGCTCTGGCTGCCAGGGAACCACATCCTGATGCCGGCATGATCATTATCAACAGCTCTTTTTTTGCAGTCCTAACAGAAAACCATATAGTAGGAGTTTTAATCCACAGATCATTAATTCAGTAGAAAAAGTGACAGCCTCTGGTTCGTGTGAAAATTTACTATCAAGGGGTTATCTCAAGTTGTTCTTGATCTTTTTAGATCCTTGCTTCCTTGCCTCTTCTAACGCATCTTCCTTTTTAAGAAAAGTTTATTTTCTTTGCCTTTAAAACACTGTAGAGCTCCAACTTTTCCATACTTACTAGCTATTTCTCTTTGCTGTCACAACTTGTCTCCAACAGCTTGCACTGAAATATTAATGGTCTTGTGCTACTGTATTAGGATGGCTTTTTTTTTTTTTTAATAGGAAATATCTGTGATTCTGCTGAAAGTTTAGAAAGTATTTACTCTTTTAAAGAAACAGGTATTTAACACTACCATGTTACCCAACTTGTCTTCCAAATGGCAGTAATGCACACATTTTGTAAGAAAAAGAAATGTTCTGTAATAATCCACCAGTAGCTGTGTACAAGAAAGTATAGTATACAGATACATTTTTCTGATACAATATATTTTTTGCATAAAGAAATGTCTGTAAAAATCTAAACATCTGGATGAGTACCATTGTTTTGTTTCTACATTATTTCATACTGCTTCATTGGAGAAGTTACCTATTTTTAGGAATTCTTTCATGCAGAAAAACAAGTTAAAAATGAAAATTCCATAAAACACACATAAAATTTTGGGGAAGGACAGGGAGATTTTATACTGTACATATCTGCAGTTTGCAGTACTGAACATTTATGTATTTTTTCAAAATCTTATCTGTCTGTGGTTTAATTTATGCAAATGGCACAGTAAGAAGCACCAAAGTTCAACTAGGTAGAGTATCAGCATGCATGTTAGATCTGGTGGCCTAGACATGTCCATGCTGGGGACATAAAATGGCTAAGCAAGAGAAACCAGCTCTTCCTGGAGAAAGGAAGATAAAATTAAGAAAGACTAATGAAGTTGGAACTGTGGCTTTGGGTTTTTTGTTTTTTAAAAGACACTTCTCCATTTGCAAATCCTGCCTGCCTTGCTGCTTCCCACTTTCAGGCATGGCCTCGTCCTGTCTGACTGTGCCCCAAAAGGGCAGAAAGAAGCGGAGAGAAAAGAGGTGGGAACAGGAATGTGCACTGTAGCCGTGCAGACAGGCACCACTGTCTGCCCTGGCAAGGGTTAGAAGAAGTGAAGAGGAATTTTCTCCTTTGGCAGATTAAGAACACAGAAGCAGTGGTGTAGGGATGTGACAGTTTCATGAAAGATGCTTCACTTAACATGGTACCAGGTCAGACTCTTTAAAGGTGCACTTTCTTTGGCACAGTGATGAGAGTTAGTGCCAGTATGTGACAGAAAATAGTCCAATACAATATATCCTTCAGGCTCAATCCCAGGTTTTGTTTTGTTTGTTTTTTTTCTTTTTAAGGTTTCAGCCGAGCAGCACTACCATTTGGTTTGGTTAGGAGGGAGCTCTCCTGTGAAGGCTACTCCATTGACCTCCGGTGTCCGGGAAGTGATGTTATTATGATAGAAAGTGCTAACTATGGACGGACAGATGACAAGATTTGTGATGCTGACCCTTTCCAGATGGAGAACACAGAATGCTTCCTTCCAGATGCCTACAAAATCATGACACAAAGGTAAAAATATATATGTATATATCTCATTTTGAAGACTAAAGATGAGGAAAGCCTAAATTACAGCAAGAGGTACACTGTAGGAAATGCTGAGTTGTAGTTTCTCTTGAGGTAGTATTATTTCTGTCTAGTAGTATTAGAAGGAAACAAAAACTAACAGATGCAATTAGAGTTGTTTTTTCTTTTTTAATTCCATGAGCAGAAGTTAAAAAGCAGGAAAATAACTGCAAGGAGAACGGAACAATTCACTTATTTGGAGATTACTTGTCTCCTTGTCTTTTAGGTGGTCAGACAGCACACAAAATGTGTCCAAATGGCTGCTGCATTTTTCGGTAATTTCTGCATTCCCTGGCAAAGTTACACATTTCCTATCAATGCAGTAAGTCATTGCCGCAGTTCCCACCTGTAAAATGCATCCAATGGAAAATGCCAGATGATTAAATACCAGGATGATTACATGTCATTACCCATGTGTGTACAGAAGCATTGATACATATAAGCACAAGTTACATTATGTCTTAGTGACTGCGGTTGTCATTCAGAGAAGACAAATTAGTGAGAAGAGCCAATAAAAGTGTTTTTAGTACAAAAGGTGCGTCAGAACTAAGATTCACAGAAATTCCTGTGTTACAGGCCACATAAGGGCAGCAGTCACCCAGTACTGACAGTTGTGGAAGTGTCAGCACAAATCAGTCACTGGCATTGTTACTGGTTTAAACTACAAGCCTGAAGTTCAGGATTGGTGGGGTTTTCCTCCCAGTGCGTTTTTCCTAGGCCACAGATTCTGAAAAGGGGATGGGAATAACCTGGGAGCTTTCTGGTGCATGTACATGGATGTGTCAAATGAAACAAGCGAGTTGTCCTGCATGCTGTGCTCCATTTACCGTGTTCTGTTTGAAATAGTAGCACTCAGTAACACATAGCCACACCTTAAAAATAATTTTCTGGTTTGATTTCCCAATTCATTCAAGTTGTCATGAGTGGGACTCTTAAGAGTGTTTTATCATTTTCATGTGAATATGTGGATGTTCTCTACTTCTGTAGTCAAATATATAGGCTAGATCTCAGGCTTCAATTTCAAATGCTGGAGGTAAATTAAGGATATCAGGCCTTTTATTCTTGTTCTGTGTTCAACCTGTGACTTGTTCTGTGATCAGTAAGGGAAAGGCTCCATCACTACTCTAGTGAAAAGGTAATATAACTTCTTTAAATCATGTTTGAATTATCTTTTTGTGGTTCTAGTTCGTCGTTGTTAATTAGATCAAGCCAGATTTCCATTGAGACTGCAGCAGCAGTGTCATCATCCTCTAATCTGTCAACTCCCTTTGAAACCACCTTCAATTGCTTTTGTAAATGTAGTGCCTCTCTGTAGACTTCCTTGTTGTGTAAAATGCATGTTGTGTTTTGATCAAAGTCCTCCTTATGTTCACTGCAAATGTACAGATTAAGGTAGTCAGAGACAAATGTAGAGGCACAATCTTACTTAAAGTGACATCAAACTGTTTCTGGAAAGTTGAAATTTCAATCCTACCCTTTCAGTTAATCAGCTGTAAGTTTATGATAGCAGAGAGTATTTTTGAACTTCCCTAATCTTCCACTCTTACCCTTTTTTTCAACAGATTAGAATGAGGTTGTGATCACATGTATGACATTGGTTCAGTATGTTCAGAGACAGTTTTTCATTTTTCTTTTTTTTTTTTTTTTTCCTGAACAAATGTCAAAGATCATTTGACACTTTGCTTTCTATTTTTGTCTGGCATTTATAGTAATTTGGAAGTTTGCTTTCGTAGCTTGCTTTCTCAGATTCTGTCTGAGTAGAAAAGCTGTCTCTTTTGCCTTGTTTAATCTTTCCTCAAAATTACTCAATTTGAGCTATATTGCAAGCATAGAAGAATGTTGCAAATTTCTTATGAAATATTAAAAGTTCTTGTATGTCATTTATTTATAACTGCATTGGTGATCATAATTTTTTGTTGTCTAAGGCAAACCATTGTTTGGTACTCAGCACATGTCCTTGATCTGATACCGAAAAGTCTCACATCAGCTGTATTTTGATGGCAGCAATTGCATAGAAAAATCTACAGAAGGACTATCAGATTCATTGTTATTCTTTTTTTGTTTTTAAAAACTCACCAGGAAAAAACCTTTTCTTCTACACCTTTAGAAATAAGCAGCAAAAGCTTCTACATTGCTATTTAAAAGCTTACAGTGTTTACTTTCAAGGACTACTTTTAATGACTGAGGTCATTACATGTTTTTATCACTTCAGCCAGCAGTTTTTACCACTGTGTTTGACCACTCAATTCGGTTTAGATCTGCAGTTAAATGTAGTTCCATGGCAATTATTATTAAATACTCATCATTCATTTGCAACATTACTCCACAGCTTTTGTACAGCAACTACATTTACTGCAGTTACAACATGAAAACACTAGCTTAATGAGATCAATACGGTGAAATCTGAAGACTGAAAAATAAGAGGCTTCCAGTTTAACACAAAGCTGTGTAATCACATGCCCTGCTCCCAGAGATTTGAGATACTAGCACACAAACTTTGCCAGTGTCCACTGATGCATCAGCTCCTTTTTCTCAGAACAAGCTGCGACTTAATCTTTTCTCCCTCCCTTTTCTTTCTTTTCTGCAGTTCTCAAAAGATTTTTAACTTAATGCTTTCCTAGGAAGCCTGACTAGAACACTAATGACTTCATTGCTGTGCTTTTACCTTTGTAAAGTAGTTATTAAATTTTTAGTCCCTGATTGAAATTACATCCCAATTATTCTAGAATAAAGTCTTTCAGATGTATTTAGATTCCATGTAAACTTCAGACTGGCACGGTTAAAATTAAAGCTTTGAAGAAAGAGACTAGACCTTTAGAAAATCCCTCTCCCCTTTCACACTTCTCTGATAATTAACCCCAGCGTTTGCATACAGTCAAGTTTGAGAGATCCTACCGCGCGCTGAAGTTGAATATAGAAATAAGCTTATTTCTATAATATTTGTTGAGGGAGTAGTGTAAGTGTGCGGCAGAGTACCCACGTTTCAGGCAGTTAGATGTTAAAGTAGTCAGACTCCATGGTGCTCTGCAATCCTTTAGCAGGGACAGATCTCCTCAGTTTCCTCTTCGTTTACAAAGAAATTGAATGAACGGGGAAGCAGAAGATGCAAAGCAGCCTGAGGAAGTTGCTCTGATTGCTCTCTCATGAAGTGGGTTTGTGTGGCTGTAGCTAGAAACTGTCGCGAGCCTTTGAAGTTGATAAGGCTAACTAGTACTGCTCTTTATTAGCACAGCAGAGATTTGAACATGAACATGATAAAATTTACTTATGACCCAGTCTGAAGTCCACTTCCATTGTAAGCGGATTGCAGGTGGATTGCGGAAGTTACATTCAAACCGCCTGCGTGTTTATGGGGGCTTCCTGCCTCCAGTGTCAACTTCAAAGCCCCGCTCTGCAGGTGGATGGACCACAGGTCTTTGTTAGGACGGGCACTAAAGGTGGTACAGATAACACATAGTGTTTGGGTTACTGTTTTATTAGCTTAAAATAATAACAGATATTTAAAAGTACTTGTAAATACATACTTAAAATATATTTCAAAGGCAAAGGCATATTGTGTATGTAAGCTGCTAAGATCCATTTTTGCATGCTGGGACCTTTCTCTTCTGAATTAAAAGTAGGCGCCTTTTTTTTTTTTTTTTTTTTTTTTTTTAGAAAAAGTTTTTTTTTTTTTTTTTTTTTTAGCAGAAGTCATTTTTCGTAGTCCTAAACATTTTGTTTAGGAAGAATTCCCAGTTATTGTGAAGATTAGATGCCATAACTATCTTTGGGATTCCAGTACAGTGCAATTATATATTTTATGCCTGTTTATTTAAATAAATATTTGGGTGGTGTGGCAGATCATAATATTGAATAATATTATCTTAAATGTTGAGAAATAAAGTATTAAAAAAGTCAGGTCCATTCCAGTGTTAACACCTTATTTTTTGAGTAACTTACTGTTACTGGTATTGGTGGGTGTTGTAGAAATTTAATGATTTGTATTTAAAGAAAATACAGCCTATTAACTCTGAATCTATGGAATAATTTACTTAGACATAAAATTCAAGCTTTTAGCGTTGGCAGCCAAATTAATGTTAACTTCTGATAAAAAACATTGTTTCCCTCCTAATAAAGGCTAAAATACTTTGGTTTTTTTAATAGGAACTTCTGATCTGTGTTCTGATACTGAGAGCATAGTTGCAATCATTAAAGAGGAAAAATTCAAAATATTTAAAACTACAGACTTTGCAGACCGTGCAAACATCCGCATTAAAAAATGTAATCTCACAGTTGGTATATTGAGTTTATTTTGATCTGGAACAGAAAGGAGGTTACATCAATCCCGTACTGAAATGGCTTTGAAATTCTATTTTCATCTACAGTTTATACTGTAATTGTAGCTCTATGTGATCTTTACATCTTTACTAAACATATCTAATCAGTATCATTTTGCTTTTTAAATACGCACAAACAAAGCAAACCTCATTATAATACGTAAGCATAAATATAAGCATATGTTAGGTATAATAGAGGAACTTAGGGAACTGTAATTTTTTGAAATACCCTTCCCTTATTAAACATTGCTGCAGAAAACTAAAAGGATTAAAAAAGGAATAAATCCTCTTCAGCAGTGAGTGTTTTTTCTGTTGCATGTATCCTGTCCTATCTATAGCACGTGCAACACATGTACCTTCAATTACCCCGTCCATCATGACAGCAGTGAAGAGTTCATGCTTGGGTTTTTGTTACCATGAACTTTTCTCACATGGTAATACTCTTAACCTGTTACATCCATCATCTCTCTGCAAGACAGCTGTGCTTAAGCGGAGGGTCTGCAAAATGTAAGCAAAGTGCCTCCTGCCCCACAGAGTGACGAAGGGAAAGCTGAAGGAAGCAGCGTATCCATTCCTTCTGCTGGGACTTTATTTTTTACTTAATCCTTCCCAACGGAGGAGTGGGAGAACGGAGATGTTAATTCTTTTCCACCTATTCACATGTCCTACAAATATGTAATTTTGAAAAATCCTGTGTATAAATGAGAGCGAGACATTTTTGAAGGAAAACAAAATGAGTTTTACTCTGAAGAAGATGCATCTCTCAAGCCCTCTGTCTTGTTCCTGCTTGTCAGGCCCGCAGAGGAAACATTGTCCTACCGTATTAGTGTCCTTTCAAATGGAAAGAAGCTTGGTCTGTTCCGTAATGTGAACGAATAAAGAAAATCTTCCACTGGACTCCAGGCTCAGATAGATAGTGGGTAAATCTCCTGTAACTGATAAATCTCACTCATTAAAGCAAAAAGGTTTAGCCAAAAGCAAACCTCCCAATAAACCCCCTAATAAAAAAAAAAAAAAATAAAAATTTAAAGTACCTCTTAATAAAGGCTGCAGGGTGTCTTTGCTGGTAGAAGGCAAAACCTGCTGTGGGGTCAGCACAGAGCTGAATTCAAGCCTTTGCAAAACTTCCACAAAGAAGCATTTTAGTGCCTCAAAAATAGCTTCCTCAGACAGGGCCCACAGTTGATTCAGTGTTTAAACTGTAACACGCTTCAGATTTGCATTTCCTAATGTGACTTTAACCAGTTTTTGCAGGCAGGATTTTGTCCTCTGCCCTTCCCCACTGCCTGCTGCCGTGGTAATGGCGCGCTTCCCTCCGGGGGTCTGCCGGGCTGAGGCGAGGGCTCTGCTGACTCCTGCT
>KL289180.1:37718-70007 GCA_000699545.1 Podiceps cristatus | reverse complement strand
TTCTGGGCTGTAACTATTCTCCAGGAGTTTGGAGAGATGCGTGAAAGTGCATCAGGTAGCAATTCAGCGTGGGAGAGAAGGTGTGCTTCATTTAACTTGTCCATCACCCCACTTGCCTCTGGAATCACAAAATCATAGAATCCCTTGGTTGGAAAGGAACTTCAAGATCATCAAGTCCAACTGTGCCTGACCACTACTAAACCATGTCCCTAAGCACCTCATCTACTGTCTTTTAAACACCTCCAGGGATGGTGACTGGACCACCTCCCTGGACAGCCCATTCCAGTGCGTGACAACCCTTTCAGTAAAGAAATGTTTCCTAATATCCAATCTAAACCTCCCCTGGTGTAACTTGAGGCCGTTTCCTCTTGTCCACTTGTCTGTTACTTGGGAGCAGAGACCCACACCCACCTTGCTACAACCTCCTTTCAGGCAGTTGTAGAGAGCGATAAGGTCTCCCCTCAGCCTCCTTTTCTCCAGGCTAAACACCCCCGGTTCCCTCAGCCACTCCTCATAGAACTTGCTCTCCAGACCCTCCACCAGCTTCGTTGCCCTTCTCTGGACCCTCTCCAGCATCTCAATGTCTTTCCTATACTGAGGTGCCCAAAACTGAACCCAGCACTCAAGGTGCGGCCTCACCAGTGCCGAGTACAGTGCAACAATCACTTCTCTTGCCCTGCTCGTGACACTGTTCCTGACACAGGCCAGGATGCTGGCTGGAAGGCAGGACCCTGCCAGGCAGGCTGCTGGCTGCAGCAGCTCTGTGGGCAATTGGGCTGGAATGTGACTCCTTTCAACCACAGCTGTAACAGATTGGCCTGAGGAGAGAGAAGATGCTTTAGCAAAGCTGGTCCCAGGCCAACAAATTAAAAAAAAAAAAAAATCCTATTTAGTTCCTACTGTGTAGATGGTACAAATACAGAAACATTAGTGTGTGCACTCCAGAAAGATATGCTCTTAATGAGCAGAGACTTGAATTCTGTTACCCTTTCAGTCTCCAGATGGTTGTAAAGTATAGCCCTTAGTAAAATTCATTGCAGTCTGAGCTGAAAGTAATAGCTACCAAATGCATGACTTACAGAAATGAGCCCAACTATTTAACTAAATGAAGGTGAAGGACAAGGAGGGAAACCAGATTCCTTCTGCTATAGTAGTTCTCTGATTTTTTTTTTTTTTTTTTTAAATCAGCAGTGAACTAACTTCATTCCTACTTGCTTCTTCAGAGACAAAAGTAGCAATATGATCTTGGCCATCTGGTCCTGCTGATTCCTATAGCCAGCGCTTTGGTCCCTTTAAAATCAAACACCAGCCAGCCAGCCCTTGGCCCCAAACCCATCCTCGTCTCAATAACAGATGCGATTGCTATGGCTGGGTTGGGCGTTTTGCATAGATACGGCTGAAGGTCATGGGCTGGACCACTCTCACACCAGATCCATGTTCAGCACAGACAAAGGGAACCCTGATATACCTCATCAACAGTAATGGAAAATGCACTCTGTCTTTGTTGAAGTTCTTCTCAAGCAAAATATGCAGAAATTAGATAAATTAAGATGGAGACTCTGAGAAAAATAAATACTTCCTACAGCTGCTACAAAATGTATCTCTTTGTTAGAGAATTTTTCAATTATATATCTGTACAATAGGCTAAGATACTAAGAAAAAATATCTGCTTTTTTCACTTTCAAAATTGTCAAAACTATTTTGATCTTTTTTAACACAAAGCTTACATTTTCCTGCTTTGAAATAACTTTGTTTTTCCATTAAGCTAAACATAGTCAACTTAAGCACAATTTAGATCTCAGTGAAGAAGTAAAAAAAAAAAAAAAAAAAAGTGAAAAATATATTTTATTTGAATCAGAGACATTTTGGACTTTCATTTTTGCAAACCCTTAGATTTTGATACTTTGTTCTAATTTAAGATAGATAATTACTCTTCAGTAAATCCATTTTCAAGTAAAATGAGAGAAGCTTTCTTCCTTATTTCCTCCCCAGGTTGTCTTTGCAGCTGCAATTTGGAAAGAAGTTGTGTATAAGACAATATCTCCATTTGTGTATTATTCAGGTTATGGCTACTGGACAACCTTATTCCACATTCCAAGTTACTGAAAGATCTATTATTTTATTACCCAGTCATGGACTTTTACCAAGATGCATGCTTCAGTTTCTTTTTCAGTCTTTGAGAAAGGTTTCTACATTGTATGCAAACCTGGAAGAAAACAAACAGCATGTTATCAAAATAAATCTCACTCAGCTGAAAAAGGCCAAATAGAGGTTAATCCAATTACTTAATGGTTGTCTCCTTTTGCCTCTTCCTTCAGACAGCTGTGCTTTTACACATTCTGCTTCCCTCTCCTAACGTGATTCTTTAGAGTTCTTTCCCTCACAAAGGAAAAAATACTTCATTGTGCTCTCTAAACCAAATCTTTCTCAATTATGGAGGAATAGAAATGTGCTCAAAAAATTGTACAGGTAGTGTTGAAATTACTCATTTACAACAAGTACTTAATTTTCATTTACACTGGACAGGACATTGCTCTTAAATTTGTTTGACTTATTCTTGAGGTCAGACTTCTTACTGAATTAAATATTTAGCAGGAATAACACTGAAAATTTGATCAATAACATTAATTGATTTGATCGATAACGTTAATGCTTGACTCCAGTAAATACATGACTCCTGAGAAAACAGAATAGCAGTAGGAGTCAAATAAATATGCTTAGTAGAACTCTAACGAGAACAAAATTTAATGAACTGCATGTATATGTTTTCAACACTCCTGCTTCAGGGAAATTGAATGTGCTGACTCCTGCTAGTATCATCCCTCTGGGAGTTTAATGCACAACCAGTAAGCTGCACAAAATAATAGCTGACCTACAAGGAGGCAGGTCAGCAAGCAGTGAATGAGATGGCTGAGACAATTAATCATTGGCATTCACTTGTAGCTTGTGGAATAATTATTCTGCTGCATTTAGGACATACCAAAATGTTCATACTAGGGTCCCCAGAACTAGATCTGTGCAGATGCTCAGCACTCTTCTGTCATCTTCTCAGCCAGAGCCATCATAGTCCACCCTTGGTAGCTTCCCCTGGTACGAACTGAGGTGGGCACTATTTATTCCTCAGTCAGCCTGACCCAGGATTCCTCTGTACCTGCAATAAAGTTGTGTTACAGACATTGTCCAGAACAGCTTCTGCTTGATTCACACACAAAAACCCATCCTCTTTATTGCTAAATGAAAAGGGAACACTTTTTTCCCCTGTATGTTTTTACTGTCGTTCACTCCATGAGAAAAAAATTAAGTTATAACAATGGGACTAGGAACACAGAAAACTAATTTTAAAAAAAACTTTGTAAGATTTATGAAGATGGGCTTAATGACTAAACTACAAGGTGAGTGAATCACTTGCTGGACCAAAAACTAGTTCAAAGTTGTGGTCAATGATTCAAACTTCAACAAAGATAAATTTTAGTGCCTCAGGGCAGAAAAAAACACCATGCAACAGAACAAGCTAGTGGCTGGCTGGCTGGGTAATGCTTCTGCAGAAAAACCACAGGGATCATGGTAGGAAACAAGTTAAACTTGAGGCAGCAGTGCATCCTTGAAGTGTTGAAGGCTAACAGCATGCTGTGCTGCATTAACAGGACTACAGTAAACAGGTTGGGGAAATGATTATTCCGCTCTACTTGGCACTTGTTAAAAGGGTACGTGGTGCCCTGTCTCCAGTTTTGCCACCCCAGTACAAGAGACATGACCTGCAGACAGGCCAGAGGTGGGTCATGTTTAGGGGTTTGCAGTACATGTGGAAGGGCTGAGGGAACAGGGGGTTTTTGGCCTGGAGAAGAGAAGGCTGAGTGAAGACTAACTGCAATCTTCTACAACCTAAAGTGGGGTTACAGGAAAGGCAAACCCAGGTTCCTCTTGAAGGTGTAATGGTCACAAGTTCCAGCAAAATATAAAAAATTCACCATCAGAGTGGTAAGCATCAGAGCAGGTACCCAGAGAGGCTGTGGAAGCTCCATCCTCAGAGATTTCCAAAATTTCACTAGCCCAGTCAGTTCCTGGGCAAAATGATATAACTTTGACAACAGTTCAGCTCTGGGCAGGAGGTAGGACCAGATCACCTGCAGAGCTTCCTTCCAACCAGAACTGCCCTCTGATTTCCACAGCCTAAATCTGAGCTCTGATCCTGCTCTGTGTAGCATTAAATAATGCAGGCTCACTTCCTATGATAGAAAATCAGCAAGAAGAAGGTCATACAAAGCTGGGCTATATGGCTTCCTACTCATTGCACAGGGGTTGTGAAATGCATAAAATAACAGATGTTCCTTCAAAGATTTAGCAAGGGTGATTTCCCAAGGTCATGCAAGTCTATGGGAGATCTGGAAACTGAACTAAACACAGGTTTCCAGCCAGCTCACTGATTAATCAGCTATCCACTCGCAGTGTGGTAGCTGCAGCTTCTACAGAAAAAGGCCCGTTTAAACGAGTTTTTTCTTCCATCTGCCCACCTTTTTTTTTTTTTTTTTTTTTTTCATGGACCAATAGTAATTAAAAATGTAAATCTTCAGTAAACTGAAAACTTTACAAAAGAAATCTTGATGTTACATCCAATTCTTCTTTGTCTTTGAGTATGTATTTATGTTCTGGACAAAAGGTCAGCAGCATAACAACAATGCGTTTATATCCCCTTCAGCAGATATCTGTTATTTTGATTCAGCAAACCACTATGATCTTAGCTGTAGACAAAACACCCTGACCAAGTAACAAATAACCAGAGATACAAATCATGTGTTGTTTTTGAAAGAAAGGAGCATTATAATAATAATTAAAGTATTTTCTATTTCTTTCTCTGTATGCAAAAGCATCATGATTCCTGGTCTGCTCCATTAGTGCTTAATTAAAACTCTCTTTTAGATTCACACTGATTTATAGATTTTTTTAAGCCCCTTATATGGCATCAAATAGTACGGACTTATTTTTTTAAAAGGGTGAATTGTATTGCTATAGCAATGATGTATCTTGAAGTAACCGATAATAAAATCTTTGATACAGAAACATCATGTTAAAGAGATCAGAAAGAAATCTTACCTATACTCAACTCAGATCCAGAGTACTGCATAATGTTCCAGGTGCATTACAGGACTTTTTCCTTGCCTTTTAAACCCTAAGATATTTGCTAGGGCAAGAAGTAGACCATAAAGTATGATGAGCCAGTGGTTTAATATGATATAACAATCCTATGTTACTGTGGTGAAAAAAGTAAACAAAACACACACATACAAGGATACTCCTCTGTAATCAACCTTGTTCCTCAAAACATTGACACACTTGTACAGTTCCTATATGATAGGTTGATGTGGTGAAGAAAAATCACAAGGGCCATGTCAAAAATTATTACGAAGTGTCCATCATTTTATAGCTGCAGAGGGAAATAAGATAAGAGAAACCTTGCCATTAATGATTCAGCATTGAGACCAGGTTAGCCATGTCTGTCATTTCACGTCTCCCTATGTCATTTCAAAGGTAAAGTACTGAACAAACAAATAGCAACATGTGCAAGCTGTCCCTAAAAACCTGACTCTCTTTCAAATATATGAGTTTTATTTGACCCATTTCCCTATGAAAAGGATGAATAAAATGCCAGAAATCTTCCTGCAAGCTCTTTGTGAGAGAAAAATCCTTAATCTGCACAGACTTTTCTGCAGTGGAGAAAATCACTGCTGGCAGGCCATGCTAACACGTTTCAAAGAACACCTCTATGACCTGCAGTAACAATCAGGATTTAAAGATATCTTGTAGTCTGTGTGGGCAAATTTTAGTTTGTAGAGCCACCCAGAAACCTCCTATAGTAGGAAACTGGAAAAGGGGATTCACCTGACAAATGGATAACGTTGCTGCAAGTCACCACAGGATCCCTTTCTCATCAATGGAGAACTCATCTGCATTGTCAGAGAACAGGTACAATTTATAAACAAGCATCTGAAAGAGAATAGATGGATTGTAGTTTTCTCCATTGTTTGCTGAGCAAGTCTGCATCAACAAGCCCAGAAACACATCCCTTCCCTCTGACTCAGTCCGTGCCAGCACTTCCACTATGGAAAGTACTCGTACAAAAGTGACTCTAATTGAAGTTTTCCTGTATAATTTTTTTTTTTTCTGAGTATCATATATCTTTACACTGCAGTTCAATGGCTGAGGAAACTGATGCTGGGGGTATATTTCCTACAGTTCACATAGAGTTGCTCAAATCTAGATGAGGTAGAGTTAAGTGATCAGTATCCATCTAATGCTCTTTTTGCTGATATTGCCCATTATTATATCAGTGGTGCAACTGGGCCTTTTTTTTTTCTTTTTGTATGAGAGGGGCCAACTTTCTTGAAATGTAAAGCAAAGTGATTGCTGGGCAAGACTCATCAGTTGGTTGCATGAGCAGTAGCCCACAGGAAAAGGAGACTCCCCAGCTGTGGAGGTCCCTGGTTCAGCCCTGCCACGGCAGCTCAGCGCCAGGGTCAGATGGGGCTGCTCAGGGCTGGGCCCCCTCAGGGATGGGAGCCCCCTGGATGGAGCCGGCACAGCATCTGTGGCCAGCCTGCACCTCTTCCTGGCCCCCCAGGGAGAAAAACATTTTCAACTGCTGTAGAACTGAAAGGAGACAATGCAAAGAAATAGATGACCTTGTCTTTCCGCATCATCAAATATCCTAGAAGATCTGCTGAGGTACCTGTGCAATAGTATTATTCCACCACAACTGTGTTAGGAATAACTGTGAAGGAAAGATAAAAACCATTAAGGAGAATGGTTGTTGGAATAAGCAGGTTATACTATACATATCCACATGCTTCTGTAGAAGAGAAATTTTTAGTCTAAATGCAATGTCCAGATATAAAAAATAAGGACAACAGGTAGTCATCACTTTCAGGGGAAAGAGACTTTTTCTCACTACTGGTTTTGAGGCGGAACCAGGACAATCGTTTCTGAGTCTTTACCATTTCTGTTACAGTTTAACCCCAGCTGTCAACTCACTCATCCCCTCCTTGGCAGGATGGGGGAAGAATCAGAGGAGTGAAAGTGCAAAAATTCATGGTTTGAGATAAAGACAGTTTAATAGGTAAAGCAAAAAACACCTGCACAAGCAAAGCAAAACAGGAATTCATTCACCACTTCCCATGGGCAGGCAGGAGTTCCGCCATCTCCAGGAAAGCAGGGCTGCGTCACACATATTGGTTACTTGGGACAACAAACGCCATCGCTCTGAACGTCCCCCCCCGCCTTCCTCCTTCTTCCCCCAGCTTTATATGCTGAGCATGACATCATATGGCATGGAACATCCCTTGGTCAGTTGGGGTCAGGTGTCCCGGCTGTGTCCCCTCCCAACGCCTTGTGCACCCCCAGCCTCCTCGCTGGTGGGGTGGGGTGAGAGGCAGAAAAGGCCTTGACTCTGTGTGAGCCCTGGTCAGCAGTAACGGAAACATCCCTGTGTTATTAACGCTGTCTTCAGCACAAATCCAAAACACAGCCCCATGCTAGCTACTCTGAAGAAAATTAACTCTAGCCCAATCAAAACCAACACAATTTCATAATATCTATTTAGCTCATTCTGCAAAAGAATATTTTGTGTATGTACTTCAGGTTAATACAGTATTTTGTCTGTTTAGTTATCAAAATCAAAATTTTACACATGAAATAATTTAAAAGTTACTACTCTTAATAATACTGTCAAGTTACTATATTCCAAAGATGATCTTTGGTTTTATAATCACTGTGTCCAATGGAAAAAGAATCTATACATATATTTTAAGAAAATCCATAGCCAACGACAAAACAAAGGAATACTAACAAGAACCAGTATCAGTTTGTTTTGTCCTTTCCTGAGAGCAGGTGGTGTAAACACATACGAGCATGTTTCCAGAACATCCCCTGATATCAAAACACGTAGCTCTCCAGTGATTAAATTTTTAATCAGATCTGCAGGACATCTTTTATCAGCTTTGAAATAATTTATTTTATGTGATTTGGAACCTATCGTAGTTTTCTCAATTGAACAGAAAGATATATTAGTTTACCAGAACAATTCCACATTGCTGAGGTTTAAATGAAAGAGTGGAGTTGTTACACTCCTGGCAAGAAAGAGGTTTATTTAAGGCAGCCAGTCACAGTGCTTACAAGATAGTAGAATGTAGAGTTATTATTATAAAGCACTTTTTGTTCAGACCTGCCAATTCCAGCAGTTCAAAACTCATGTGCCAGTTTTCCAAAAAATTTATTACTTCAGTGATCATGCTGTGTGTCCACCAGTCACTCAGAGTCACTTTTGGGCGCTAACTAATGTTAATGAAATTTTTACAGAGGTACTGAGGTCTCACAAAGTTCCTGCAAGTGCAATGAAAACCACCAGTCAGGAGGAGCACCGGTGGTGTACCTGGTAGTGGAAAGGGAGGGGCACGTCGGTGCATCTTGCCCGACAGCGGCAGCAAACAGTCGCCATCTCCACAGCTTTGAATCAATTGCTGCTTGCCTGAGCGGCTTTATAGAGAGACAGGTAAAGCAAATGGGGTTCTTGGGGAAGACTGGTACCTTCTGCTTTGTGAGAAAAATGAAGTTCCTATTCTGACCAATTGAAGAGGGCTTGTAGGAGAACGGGAAGTATCATGGTAGGGGGTAGGGAGTAGTTGCAAAGAGTTGGGATTATGATCGTGGAGAGGCAAGAAATGCTGTGCAAGAATCCACAGGAAGCTAGGTTTCCTTGGTTCTGCTGTTCACAGAATGATTTGTTTTAAGAATGGGGTTTTATTGTTAAATCTTTCATGTGTTGTGTCCTCAGGCTACCTTAAAGTCAATTATTTCAACCTTTCTCTGCAGGTAGGAACTTGCCTTAGTTTTTTTCATTGACAGTTTAGGTTCTCACAGTACTGGGGAAAGGAGCTTAAAAAAAAAAAAAAAAAAAAAAAAAAAAAGTTCAAACATAATAAAACAACACAACATAGTTTGAGATATGTGATAAAAATCAATAAACAATAGAAAATAGAATTGGGAGGGAAGATAAACTGTGCCTAAACCACTGTCTCACTTTTTTAAAACCCTCCAATAATAGAGATGCAAAAACTTTCCTGGGTGCTCTGTTCAGTGCTTCACTATCTTTACATCAACCTTACAAACGCTTCCTGCACCAGTAGCTGGCACTGTCGTTGCTGATGCACTACTTGAGAATAGCAGGAAGCCTGTTACCAACAAGGACCAGATGATCTTTGTACACCCCTTCCAACTGAAATATTCTAACAATTTAGAGAAGAAGAGCAACTGTGCTCCTTAACCGTAATACAAAGGACAATCATCTTTCCCATGTACCCTAACTTTTAAAGGCACTGAGAGGAAAGGACCTCACAAAGCCATCCTATGAATGAAACATTTTTACAGAAACATGAGTCCAGCAAAATTAAAGCAGAAGAGAAATAGCCTTGTTTAAAGTTCTTACCATCACATTTACAGCTACACAAGCAATACAAATGTGAAATACAAAAATTCTTATCAGCTACTGTTAAGTAAAATACTTCCTTAAGAGAGAGATCTGCTTTGCTTCACTTTAATCTTGGAAGAAACCTCATTGAAAAAGCTTTAAAATTTAAGTCCATCATATTATTTTCTGTGTATTCTGGACAGATGCTAGCTGCCACCCTTCTGTAGAAAACAATGTAAAGGCTCATTCAGAGACATCTTCAAGATAACACCTACCTGCGCCTCCCAGCCTACTTTTTTTTTCTCTGTCTACTATTAAGAAATTTTAGGGGTCTCATTCTATGCCATTTCTTCTTTGACTGACGAGAAATATGATCCAGGATTTGACCATGGGCATATATACCTATGAAATACTGAGACACAAGAGCAAAAATTTAATTCATAGCAATATCTGAATAAATTCCTTGTTAAAATATGAGAAAGAAAGCAGCATCCGCATGCATTTTTATAAGACAGAACAATTTCGTTCTGTAGATCTTCTTTAAATAATCAAGATTGCTAACTGAAATGCATCTATGATGACATCATTTCACTGTGAATGCTCTGAGGTCTGAATATGTGGCGTGCTGCAGTACTCTGAAAGCAAAACCATCATTTAAATGTAATTACTTTAGCCCAGGGAAGATATGCGCTTATAAGGAAAACGGGTCTTATGGCATCATTCACATACCGAATAAAACAATCTCTCTCATAGAAATTACACAACTGAGTTTTTAGCATCAGTATGTTTTGTTTCATATTTTGAAGGGAGCACTTGTGTGAATATACGCCTGGTTATTTAATAGTGCAGAGATCCCTAGAGTTTAAAAAGCAGCTACAATAATATGTCTATGACTTTGCATCTGAATTTGCAAAGATCAGTGGCCTTTTCTATTATCAATATAAACGGCAAATGTGCGTGTCCTCCCTTCCCCTCTCACAAAGGAAGCTGCAGCCCCAGCCCAGCTGGGAACCTGGCTTGTGCCGGGCTTTGCTGCACAGCCATCCTCCGGGGACCAGGAGTCTCGCTGACGCCTGCTCGGTCTGAGCGCACAGCAGCAGCCTTCGCTAAGGCCAACCTCTGCACACCACCACTAGTTTTCACTGGTTCCTGCCCTCCCCAAAGGTTGCTCCTCACAGCGCGTTTCATGCAGTGTGGTGGCCAGTGGGCCATGGCTCTGGGAGCCCAGGTGAGATCCCAGGCTGACAGGTATCTACCGTGGCCTGATTCCTGCAGACAGAGCTCCGCGTCGTCGCTTCTAGAGAAACCTCCTGCTGCAGACCCAGGGGCTGCTAACCTAACCTTCCGCCGCTCTCCCTGCCATGTCTGGCACACTGGCCCCTGGATACCATCCCCCCCTGAGCAACTCCCCAGAGGCGGACGCCTCCGAGCTGCCCGGATGCCCCAACCCACTCTCGCTGGCTGCCTCTGTCAGAGCAGCCCCCCTCGGTTTGCTGCTTTCGATCAGGTTCATTTCACTCCCCAATACCACACAGGCTTTGCTGAAAGATGAAGCATAGGCTTATTTATCACAGTTGAAGGTAATAAATTCAGAATTCTACCTACAGGACTGCAAGCACAGGTGATGCAAATTGTTATTGTTAACACTAAGGGGCTTCCTGTCTTTTCTTGGGTGTTCCACGCAAGGCCCTTGTGGAGTATGTTGACCTGAGAAGCTGATGTTCCTCTTCCGTGAAAGAGTGACATAGTCAAGTCCTTCCCTCACGTTCTGGAGGATTTCTCTCTTTTCTCCACATACATCAAGCTTGACTTCTAGCTCCAATTCAGGGTCATGCCAGTGGCTCACATCTTGTACTACTATTGTGGTTTACATATTCCTCACTGTGCCATCCCCATCTAAGCTAGCCAGGTGCAGACACAGCACAGATCCAAGCAGTACGACAGCAGAGACCACCTCGCCCAGCCATCTCTGGTGTAGGAAGGGTGTGGAAAGACTGAGGATGATAGTAAAGGTCTCTTGATTCCCACTATAAAGTTATGCTAGCTAGTGTGTATTACTAGATATTTTCAGGTCTGTAAAATTTGACCATGAATCTTCATTATTTTCATTATTAAATCTTCTTTAAAATAATAACAATTATTTAAAATAATTAAATTAATCTACAATAAAAATATAAGTCATTTCCATTTTATTAAAACTTTGAGTTTTGGTGTCCTTCCAGCATTTTGCTTGAGACTGCACACGGATTTTATGGCTACAAATTTCAGAAAAGACAAAGACTTTGCCTGTATGGACAGCCATTCATGTCCCCTCCCCAGTGCCTCTTCTCATCTTTCGGGTCTCTGCATGAAAGAGTCAAAAGGAGTGCCCCTCAGACGTGCAGCATATGAGTCTGGGGGTTTTGTACCATTTCCACAGTTAACTCCCAGGAATACTCAGAGCGTAAAATCAGGATAAGAAATGATGAAAAATAGACAGAAAGTCGGAGTCTTTTTTTTCTTGAGAGACCTTGCAAATTATCCAACCCTGACAGCCCCGACTGCTTGGATTAGCCGGCTTTCATAGGAATAAAGCCTTCATGATTGTTTCTCTCTTGGATACTCAAATTACCTCCAGACTCTCCTCGGGGTCTCTCCAGAGGGACAAGCACATTAAGCCACTAATCAACTGTTTTTCTGGAAACAGCTACTAGATAAAATGCCAGAGGAATAACAGGAGCTGTAGGTAGCTGTGAAAGTATATACTGCTGGGTTATTAAAATTTTTCAATTCTGGTTGTGTAAAAGCCTAAGCAATTACTAAAAATAAGTAATTTTAAATACAACCATAAAATAACAGAATTATATAAAGAACAGTTGGGAGCAACCCTGAGAGTATCAGTTAGCCTAACTCTGGCAGGATCAATTATGCCTGTGTCATTCATGAAAGACATATGGCTAAACTGTTTTTAATATCTCCAGCAATTAAGACTTTACAGCCTCTGCAGACGTCTGCTCATACAGCACAAAGCTATATTTTTGACTTTTTCATTTTCCCTTATAAGTAGGAAGTGTTTCCCAATATCTAGTGATCTTTTCTTGCTGAAAACAAAGCCTACTACTGTTTCTTTACCTACCAGAGACTTGAAAAATAGTTTATCCTCTCATTCGTTGTTGCAGACGTCTGTACACCTGAAGTCTGTTACCTTGCCCCAACCATTTCCTATTCTATGTCTTACCCAGATCCATTTTTTTCAATATTTCTCCCAAGGCCACCTTTTCTGGAGATTCTCATGGACTCTCTCCAGTCACTTCACATCTTTCTCAAAGTGTAATGACCACAGCAATCCAGCTTGGCAATACGGATCTGAGAGGAGTAGAAATCCTTTGGGCTGTATTTCTGAGTCTGCATCCCAGACATGTTGTTCACAGCTGTATGACCTTATTAACTCATGTTCAGCTTGTGGTCCACCTCAAATCCCATATTCTGTCTCAAAGATCTGGTATTTCATCCTAGTTCTATTTTGACGATTATTCCTATATGTGTCATCATTTTTATTTTTTTTCCAGACCAAATTTTCAAGACGTCAACATACCTGCAGTCTTCCTTCCCTGTTCTCTTTAACTATTAACCAGAGACTTTTGGCATACACTTTACACTTTCAAACACCAAGTAAGTGTGTTATCTTACATATACAAGGTAATACTTTTTCTCTTCTCCTGTTTGTCCTTCTTGAGCACACTATACCTATTTATGTTCATCTTCTAGTCATATAAGTTAGCCCATCTCTGCTATGCCAGTTACTTCAAAACAGCGATAAGATTAGGCTTCTTGTGTTAATATATAGATGCTTCTATAGCATCTGTGGTGTATAATATAGAAACCTTTGATGAGCTGACCAGCTATTTCCATTTTTATTCCTTCTAAAAAAAAAAACAAACCAACCTACTACTAAGAATAATCTTTTTGTATCTAGATCATTGTTGCTTACATTTAGCTAGGATCTTGTCACCTGTCACTGCTAATCCAGGCTGATATCTCTCCTTCCTAGGTCAGCAAGAGAACATTTGAGAACAATCTAGGTTGGCAAGAAAATACCCTATTTTTGCGAGGTGAACTCCATTTTGTCAGTGGATCATTGAACTTCATTTCCTGTTGAAAGGACCAAAGCTCATGCTTTTGATGAACCTTAAGGTAGTTGAAATTTGAGTTTCAGTTATGAATAAAGTAATTACACATGCAAATATGTCAATTACTTATGGAAATTATAGGTTACATGACTACCTGCTTATTTGCATCCACAATTACCCAAACTGAATAAGAAACCATGACAAATTTAATATGCCAATTGGGTGTGCAATCAGGCATTCAGCTAACTCGCACCTAATTGAGCACACCTAATTTTGAAAATTGTTTTCCTACTTTTCTGCTTAGCTTTAACATTTTGGGTAAAGGCTCTATAATAATTCTTTCATAGTTATAAAATTGAACAAAGGGAAATCACATTTGTCCACAACAAACATACACGACAGCACTGCCTATAAGCTTCCACCCACCACCACCAGTTCAGCCTTGATACAGCCTTTCAGACTGTATAGCCTGAAAACTATACAGGATGCCATCAGGCCACAATGTTGGTGTTGTCATTAATCTGCTTACAGACTTCAGTCCATAGCAATCTAGTCATCTTTTGAGAAGAATTCAACGCCAATAGTACCAACATGCAGAGTTTATGACTGACTTTTCTTTCAGTCCTGGAACTCTCAGATTATGTTTTATACACATAGTACTTGTGTAGCATGAAGCTATGTTTTTAACTAGGATGACATTTAATTCACTGAGGACCAGATTTTCGGTGACAGACAAGTATAGATGTTTGTGGATGCCTGATTTATGTGCATAAATGCCAGCAGGGTAATCACAAATCAGGTATATGCACACATACATACTGATGCTCTGAGTGGCGGTGCACATCGGCAAACAACTGGTGTAAGTGTATAGATCCACTTCTAAGTCAGAGATGGGATAATACCTGGGGTGCAGAACTAGCTCCCACATTCAAGTTAGTCACAGCTAAACTGGCTGAAAATAGCAGAAGAATCTCATGATAATGCATGAAAATATTTCAGGAGAAACTTAGAGTCAATAAATGCAAAATAAAGCCCATGAAGTGAAGTAATTGTAATTCTGTATGTACAGCAACAGGTTTTCAATAAGATTTTATGACTCAGAAAATGACTTTGGAGATACTGTGAACAATTCTTAGAAAATGTTAGCCTACTACTCAACAGCAGTCACAAAAACAATTAGAAGATGTGGGATTATTAGGAAAGGGAAAGGGAAGAAAACTGCAAAATGTCACTGAATAAAAGTCTTGAGCATTTATGTCTCAAATGTATGCATTCTGGCCACCTCAAATCAGAAATCATATAGCAGATATCAGAAACTGATAAAATAGGATGGGAAGAGGCACTAAGAAATGTAACAAGGATTATCAGAGGTATGTGATGGCCTCTGAGGACAAATTACATAGACTAGGATCCTTAAAATTTAGAAAGACATAATCAGCTTTTATAAAATGATTTTTTAAACTTAAAAAAAAGTCATGCAAACATATATAGTTAACAACAATATATAGTTTTTCATAATATATAAAATAAGGGGCATATGATGAAATTGTAGGCAACAGGTTTAACACAAACAAAAGGAAGCAAACTTTTATGTGGTGCACAGTTAAATTGTGGAACCTTTT
Source organism: Podiceps cristatus (assembly GCA_000699545.1). Lineage (NCBI taxonomy): Eukaryota > Metazoa > Chordata > Aves > Podicipediformes > Podicipedidae > Podiceps > Podiceps cristatus. The sequence continues at coordinate 54,819 of KL289180.1, read as the reverse complement.
GCCACAGGACAGCACAACTATGAACAGGTCCAGAGATTTGCTAATGAATCATGGAAGAACCACTAAGGTATTCTGAATTAATATGCTGGAGATATGATTCTGCTTCAGTAAACTCCTAATCCAAAGTGCCAGAAGGGGTGCACTCTGCCTTTCCTGTTTCTTGTAGCCTTTTCCTAAGCATGACATGCTTAGGAAATGCCTTGACTAGCTAGTCTAGGTAAATCTTTGACCTTACCCCACATGACTACATTTATATTTATAATACAACTCTTGATCCTTTCATTGGGAACTTCTAATTAGTTGCCTTTTTCTGTCTTGTATGCTGCTCTTATTTTCATCTCATTCTTATTGAACTGCAACCTAGTTTTTTAGACCATTTCTCCAATTTGTCAAGATCATTATATTTAAATGAATTCCTTCCCATCTTGTCTAGTAACAATGATTACCTGAAGGAATGGCTGATGACAATAACTCTAAATCTTTCAACACCTGCACAGTTAAATTACCCTAAAGCTCATAAAATTGACTGATGCCATATACAAGGGAATTACAGTATTTTAAAATTATGATATAGATGTCTGGATAGATCTGAAAAGATAGAATATTATGGTTCCCAAAAGTCTACACGATTTTCCTTGCATGCTATTATTTTGCATAATATCACTATTAGTATGGAACATCCAAAGACTTGGTTTCGACCTATTTATATTTATAAGATTGGTGCAGCTACTGTTCTCAGCTTGTAGGCACCTGTTGAAGTAAGACAAATTAAAAAAGGAAAAAAAAAAAAAAAAAGTTAATATGATATTAGTTTGAATTATCTCATATTACACTTCCAAGGTAGATTTTTCTTCTGTTACCAAATGCTAATACTTATTGCCGCAAAAGCATTGAAGTACTGAAAGCCTGGCCTTCCGCTGAAGACCCTGGAGCTTATTTTCACTTCTGGCAGTAGGGCTGGGGAGGGACAGGGCTGCTAAGTTGCTCCCTCCAAAGAGGAAAGGGGTATTGACTCTAGCAGAGTGCCATGCTAAAATGGCAGCTTGACCAGCTGAGTCCTGTGTTTGCCAGGCTTAGGTTAAGGCAGAGCACATACGTATCAGTAGACAACAGTTTGTGCAGATACCGTTCCAGGTGTTGCTCAAGGGCTGAGTTGGGAGACATCTAAACTAATCATTGAGAAACAGAGATGAAAGGAAGAAGAGGAGGGAAGAATTTGGACACTTTATCCTGTGTTGCACCTCTTTCCATTAAGAAAGTTAATTGTCTTCTCCTGAAGCTGTCATCTTTCTTTTGGAAGATAAAGAAGAAACAGTGCTTTTTAAAGAAGCAGGTCTGGAGCAGAGGACTTGCACTGCCCCCAGGCTCCCCACCTTCTTTTGTCCAATAAAACAATGTACTAAGACCTCTCTCACAATCTATGATAAACAGTTTGAGTAGTAAGGTATTCAGGGATGAAACTACCAGCATGGGAGAAACGAGAAGAGGTATTCCCTTCTACTGAAAGTGCTGCACCTGATATTAATTCATTTTTCAGGAACTTACCTTCAAGTACACTGCACTTGGGTTACACTTCAGGCTCACAGTTCTTAATCCCCTCAGTGAAATGAGCCCTAAGCAAGTATTTACACACTTTTCTCTTTAGAAGGTATTTTGATTCAGATTCTGCAAGTCAGTCCCCAAGATGAATGTATCTGTGGTTTTCTTTGATGCAATTTCTAACTCATTTGACAACAGTAATGGGTAAATTTTGGCTTTTTTTATAAGGTGTTTGATTTAGTACCACATGTGAGCCTTATTATAATATTAGTCTCTTATAAACCAGTAGAGAACACATTAAATGGATTAAGAACTCACTAATTGGCAGATGCCCAAATGCAGCTGTCAATGGAGAGTCATATTGAAGTGAGGAATATTCTAACAGGATGATTCCTTTGCAGGGATTAATTCAATAATGTTTTATTAATGCTCTCAAATAATACACAATATGACTGCTGGTAAAATGTGTGGATGACACATAGATTGCCAGGATAGCAGATAATGATGATGAAGACATCCAACTTGTCAGTCTGGGCCCACTCAAACAAACCATCTTTTTAAAATGCCAAATACCTCTAGACCAAAGCACCCGGACCATGCCTGTGAAATTAAATACTGCATGTGGAACAGGGACTCGGTGTGAACCACACAGGATGAGCAACTGCACATGAGCTTCTAGAGTGATAATAAGGTGAAAGAGGGCTAATGAGGTCACTGTAAGTATGTAAATAGTGGAGCAGAGTTTGGGGAGGAGAAAGTACTTCCGTATGTGACACCGGTGAGGCCAGCACCCAAATACTAGGGGAGAAACTTCCAAGAATTGTCACTACCTTCAGACACAAACAGCAACCTTGCTCACTGCCCATTGCTGATCACATCCATTTCTATTCTGCCTTTGTGTGACACCCATTGGATAAAGCATACGAGTTGTTTCAGGAGCAGGGAGTGCCGTAACCGCTGGGCAGCACAGCCTTGCCCAGCTTGCGGCCCTTCCCCTCTGCCCCTGCTCATTCCCGTTCGGTACCCGTGCTGCCCAGTGCCCCAGCCCAGGTCAGAGCAGCAGCGAGTGCCCCCATGACCCTCACCCCCGACCTGATAAATATCTCAAGGGTGGGTGTCAAGAGGGTGCGACCAAGCTCTTTTCAGTGGTGCCCAGCGGCAGGACGAGGGGCAACGGACACAAACTGCAACACAGAAAGTTCTGTCTGAACATGAGGAAAAACTTTACTGTGAGGGTGACAAAGCCCTGGCACAGGCTGCCCAGAGAGGCTGTGAGTCTTTGTAATACAAAGAGGGGGCAGGGAAACCAGTTGTGTTTTTAAGGGCTAAGATTTTCTTGTTTTTTTGAAAGAAAGGGTTCAGGTCATTCCCATCAACAGCCAGGCTGTGGATCCTGAGTAGGTGGAGTGAAAAACATGATTTAATAGTCCTCGTTAGAGGATGTGCTCAGTCTCCTAGCCCTTTCATGGCTGTACAGAGGAGCCAAAAATACACTGCATTGTGTCAATAGAACATGATTTGCTGATTGCATGACAACTGGAAAAGTATTCTCTATTCTAATCAAAATTACTGCAAGCATTTATCTCACCAATGGGGCCTGACATATGGCTACATGTCTCTGGATTTTGGATAGACATAACTCAGTTAAATCTACATGTAAAACTTCATTTTTTTTTTTTTTGGGGGGGGGGTAAGATAAATCTTTTCAAACACACCACAGTATTGACATTCTTAAAAGAAATATTTGTGTTTACAGAGTAAAACAATAAGGTAAAAATGTATTATAAATCTTCAAATAAGCTTTCTAACAACACAAAAGTTATAACCACAAGGTTTCTCTTTTCTTGTTACAAACAAGTTACAGACATTTTTTTTTTTTTTGGGGGGGGGGTAAGATAAATCTTTTCAAACACACCACAGTATTGACATTCTTAAAAGAAATATTTGTGTTTACAGAGTAAAACAATAAGGTAAAAATGTATTATAAATCTTCAAATAAGCTTTCTAACAACACAAAAGTTATAACCACAAGGTTTCTCTTTTCTTGTTACAAACAAGTTACAGATTTATGCTATAAAGAAAAGTTCCCCTCCCTCAACATGCTATTTTCCTCAGATTACAAAATACATAAGCGTACATAAACTATTATTGTTCATTAAGAATATAAAAAGTTATTAAATATGTATCTACTGTTTAATGTCCTTGGAGTCACAGCCTTGCTGAATGTTAACCTTGCAGGCTTCTCAGAAAACACAGGAATGTCTTCTGAGATTTTTTTATGTTAAATCTTCCCAGTTAACTGCTTTAGACTGCTTAGAGTCATGCATAAATACATCAAAAGATAAATTAATCTTGTTACTCTGCTAACAGGAAACATGGCCCTTTCTCCCACCAAATTAAAATATAAACATAATTCTCCCATACATCCGAGGTCCAAATCCTGTCTTGAAAACTTCTTTTCAGCCCAAAAGTATAGCTGCTTTTGGCTTGCCTACATTTTGTTTAGAAGAGTCTTAGTAAATATCTTCATAAATATCATAATATCGGAATTTGACAAATATAATAATGTGGTCAGTATTAATATCCTCCCTTATATGTTTGGATCTGACAGGAAGATTGCTTCAGGTCACCGCCATATCAAAAGAAAATCTAACTCCTGACCAGCCCATGTGTGAGAGCAGGCAGACATGTGCCTTTGTGCTAAGCACAAACGCAGGCTTCTTCTCCTCCTAAAGCAGGCAGGAGCCGAGAAGGACCTTCTCCACCCAGCTGGAAGGGGGCCCTGCCTTCACATCCAAGGAGAGAGAGGAGTGTCTGCAGGTTATGATCACAGTAAAAACTAATCTATGTCAGGTCACAAAAAGTCTATTGTTCTTTAAAAATGTTTTAAGTTGTCCTCTATAGCCTTCCAGTTCTTCAAGGAGCTCCATTCCATTCAAGCTGGAGACTTGAGCCTGCTCTTGTCCTGAAGACTTTTGGAGAGACAATACAAGAGGCCATGGCTGAAGACAATGACTTTAATGTCATGGGGTATGGAGAACATAATGCAAACCCTCTCAAAGGATGGTCTGAAGCTGCAGTCTGAAGTCACGAAATCATCTGAAGCTATGTTCTTATAAATTCTTCCTCCCCTTATATTCACAGTTGCATTTTTATTTATTAATAATGTGCTCAGTCCTCTAGCATGAAACCAAGATAGCTCCTAAACATAGCAAGTTTGTTCCCTGTAATCCCAGAGGAAAACTATGATTAATATACAATGTCTTTATGCAAGAATTTAAACACAGTAGGAGTAGAGCTAATTAATGTCTTTTAGAGGTGCCAGCCATCTTAAATCATTGATGAATACAAGTCCAGGAGATCAGACTGCTGCAAAACCTATCAGTGAGGTGCAATAGCTTACCATGATTAACAGTTTCTAATGGATTCCCATGGAAGGAATGATTGATCTCCAACAAAAATGCCTTGGATTCACAATAGGGAGGCTGCCACCTGCTTCTGTTTAAGAAGGTCTGAAATTTGTAAACTACTTTGTGTACAGCATTTTCTTTACCTGCTGTGAATTCTTTAAATTACCTTTTAACCATTATTGACACAATTTATTTTTTGTTCATTAGCCTTAGGTGGCCCTACTAAAGAATTCTCATAACAAACTAAGAAAATATTGTTCAATTCTGTATAATAATCATTGTTACCACCCGCCCCTCCAAGGAAATGTGACAGGAGATAATAGTACAGCATGCACTCAGAAGTACAGATGATTGCATGGCTGGAGCCAGAAGGTAGTATACCGATGGACAGGAGCATAAGAGCTATACATGTTAGAAGCTCATGCAGTTCATGAAAAGACACAGAGGAGGGTTTGCTAATTGCTAAGAGGAGCAAGCTGCCATTCCAAAATAAACTCAGACCTTAGAAAGTCCTGATTCCTAATGAAATGTCTGGCCACAATTGGTTTTCAGGCTCCCAAATCTTCTAGTGCTACTCAGTCATTCTGAACAACAGCCAAATTCAGATACATCAGCAATACGCAGGCATTGACTCTGGTTATGCAGCCTGTCTCTTCAAGGGGAGCCATACACACCTCGGTCCATCTCCAGATTCCCGTGTCTGACTGCACAGCTAGCAATGGCTCTGGTTGCTTTCAACACCCCATGGCAAAGGGTGGGTATGTGCTTGCAGACGTGTTAAATGAGAGCAGCTTCCAGTATTAGATAAAGTTCCAATTCACACACTGAGATAAGTATCCTAATACTTTACATGCTTTGCTGCCATCTCTTCTCTCACTTCTCTTTTGCTCTTTTGCCTCCTTTAAATCCTGAACATACAAAGACAGTTGTGCTTTTAAATTAAAGAATAAGTGAGTACCAAAATAATTTTCTGCTGATGAGTGCAAGCAGCAAATAATAATTCTTCCTGTGCGGACTGGTGGGCCAAGAATGAGAGCTGTGTCTCCCTTTTTTGTTCATGCGTCAGTCAATGTTCAGCCAGTGCTCAAACTCACAGTCATTGCCCAGAGCAGAGGTCTAAGTTATCAATACCACCCAAGCAAATTACAGCAACCGCAGTCCTAAACACATAAGCACTGCCCATTCTGAGGATTCCTGCACTTTATGAAAAACAAAGGTTGAGTGGTTTAACCTGGCAGGCAGCTAAACACCACATAACTGTTGGCTCACTCCCTCCTAGTGGGATGGGGGAAAAAATTGGACAAAAGGTAAAACTTGTGGGTTGAAATAAAGACAGCTTAATAGGACAGAAAGGAAGGGGAAAATAAGAATAATAATAGAATATACAAAACTAATGAAGCACAATGCAATTGCTTCACCACTCACTGACTGATGCCCAGCCAGTCCCCAAGCAGCGGCCGCCACCCCCCACCCAACTCCCCCCAGCTTATATGTTCAACATGACGTCATATGGTGTGGAATATCCCTTTGGCCAGTTGGTGTCAGCTGTCCCAGCTGTGTCCCTTCCCAGTTCCTTGTGCACCCCCAGCCTCCTTGTTGGCAGGGCAGTATGAGAAGCTGTCCTTGACAGTGTAAGCACTGCTCAGCAACAACTAAAACATCAGTGTGTTATCAACATTATTCCCATCCTAAATCCAAAACACAGCACTATACCAGCTACTAGGAAGAAAATTAACCCTATCCCAGCGAAGACCAGGACCAGAGGAATTCAGAATTTAAACGTGGTAAATTCCAGCTGCACCACTTAAAACAGCTTTGGATCTCTGGGCTGTGATACCCCCTTAGCAAAAAGGACTAGGAGACCTTAGATTAAAGCCTCCAGGAGGAAGAATTTGAGCCTCCATCGCTGTTTGAATGGGGGCTGGGTTTTTCAAGGAAGAGATTTGGTTGACTGCAGAACTGTTCTCCAGATTTGTAGGCAATGAGTCCTTAGATCTGGCACAGGACCCTGTGATTCTATGATTTTGTTGGGATTTTTATTATTATTTTTAAAGAAAGAAGAAAAACTTTGAGCAGTGGTATGCATCCATCACAAAAAATAGTTTAATGCTCAGTGTGTGCTGAATGTACTAAGAAGCACCTTTTGTTAAGAACCACTACAGTGACTTTTATTGATCCATCACCATGAAGATCAGTTGTTCCGGAAGCCTGAGCTTATATTCCTCACACTTTTGAGGACTAGAATATTCACCACAATAAAGATCAACTTGGAAAGGCTTTATGCCGTAATTCAGTACATTCCTTTTGCCTTGCCTCTGGAAAGAGCAGCCTGAGCACTTCTCAGTACTTATAGCACAAGTCAACATGTCTTCTGTGAAGGAGAGGGGCAGATGTGTGTGCAATGATGCCTCTTGGAAGATGAAGGCTTTGATTAAATGCATTTTATTAAGCAAACATTTTCCTTTGGAAACCTACTTTTTAATGAAAAATAAAACGTGAGAAAGGCCTTCCTCCTGGTGTTTAATAATTTGTAAAGGAAACATTCTCTTCTCCTCTGTACTGCCTCTGTGTAGCACGTCTGCTGTTTCAGCTTCCCTTTATGCTTCCCTTTCTGGTTGTACCAACAGTTTCCCCTGGCTAAGACTTCTGCTTTACGATGTGACGAGTAATGCCTTAGAAGTAACTTTCTCTTTATTGACTAGGGTGTATAGAGTTAGCCCATACGTAGCTGACATTTGGTCAAATGAATCCCACACATTTTGACTCAAATGATAATCATGATCTGTTTTTACTGCATGTTCTCCTTCACGTAAGTATCCCACAGCATTCCTTTGCATCAAAAGATCCCACCATGACAGCAAGTAATTCCCTTCAGATTAACTATGCCAAATGTAACATTTGGAGCATAGATTATACAAAAAACATGTCTCAAGGTAGATGAAATATCTGAAAGTACTGTGGTACATTTAATTTGGCTGAAGAAGGAGCAGTGAGCAATTTGTCATCATGAAGAAACAATGACCTATTTTAGATGCAGAGAAAGAGGAAGCGAAGAGAATGATTTTCAGCTTGGAAAAGATTGTATAGATAGTTGAAGGTGTAGGTATAATTGTAAGTATATATACAGATAGACTTTGGGAAGCTGTTCTTCACTGGTGATAAGAAAAACATTCAGATAACAAACAAGTTTCCATATGGCAGAAGACCAGGTGATTTTATCTTGAAAACAGAAATAATGCTGAAAATTATAGACATCATATACTTGGATACAATTCTATTGTGAGTGGTTTGAACCACCAGGAGCTATACAGTGCAACTCCTCTGCACCTAAGTAATAGCTGCCCACCGTTCCTGGTACTGCCCTTCAGATGCAGTGCTATGTGTACAGCTCCCGCCAGACACCACTCAGGCAGTCTCATTTCAGTAACACAGCTTTGAAGAGCCAGGAGTGATTTAAATGCATTTTTCTCAGTCCTAACCCTTTGAATTGTAGAACTGTGATTTTGGAGGAACTACATGACAACAGTGTGTTTATTGTTGCTTCCTTGATATACATGAGTTCCTTGTCTTATTATGGGATCAAGAAATGTGTTTGTTCTCACACATGGTTGAGACATTAGAAAATGCTTCTGACATAGTATGTCAAGAGGATAGGATTTTGAAAAGAAAGATGCAAAGCCACCAACCTCTTTATTTAATTTTCACATCAGAAGATCTCTTTGGCTGTCCTCAGGTGGGAGTGGATGAGACAGAAACTTTGGGATAAATGAAGAGAAAGGAAAAAAAGAATAAAACTTTGAATGGATGAATATGCTTCTGAAGGGCTGGAGGCATATACTAATCAAATCATGACCTTTCTAAAAGCAAACTAGAAAAGCTGATCCAAACACAAAATAATTCATGGATTTTGAAATTATATTTGTCTCAAATCATAATGAAGTGTAAAAATCTAAAAAGTTTTAACAAAATGAAATATCCAAATTGAGGCAGAAATGTTTTATGTCATTGCTTTAACTAACATATCATCAAAAGATAATTGTATCAAAATAAATGTATTTAAACTCTTAAAAATTTACTTTGAAAATGTAGATGAGATTGAAATGTTTCACAGTTTCAACTTTGCTAGATTCAAAATCTTCTTTTCTTTTTTTGGACAAATTCTGGCCAGTCTCAGTCAAGAGAATAGGGGAAGCAAAGCTTCATGATGGAAAAAAATCAAAGGCTTAAAACAGTCCCTTCCCTCCCTGCCTCATCACGCAGGTGCAAGCAGTTTCTGATGTCTCTGATGCTGGACTACATTAAGGAATCCAAATAGGGTAACATTAATCATCTGTGCTCTGGAATTATGGACCTCACTAGCAGTGGATGTCATGGAATTAATAAAGCTGAGGGATGAGTTGCTTAAATTTATAGAGCAGGTGCAAACATTAACTAGACTTTTCAGACTAGTCTTACATTTTAAGATGGGACTTAATGATCTGATTATTTTTCTAGTTCAGTAAATCAGCAAGTAAGTGACTCATGGTGTCCTCATATTCTCTTTAATCTTATTTGAGTAAATCAGTGAAAGGAACTGATATGTATTTACTATCTATGACTAATTTTGACAGAAGTCAAGCAACAGAGTGGCGTCAATCTAAGAATTTAATGAGAAACTGTAGTAGTTTGGCATTTGACTTTATTCTAACACAGAATAGAACATGACCTGAGAATAAAACATGACCCGAGACTTCTTTCAAAAAATGCGATGTTAATAATTCAGACTCATAATATCACTTTAACATTAATAATCAGAGTAGTGGGTTTGATTTGAAAAAAAAAAAAAAATAAAAAAGGAAATTACTTTAACCATTCTAGATACATGTCATAAACTGTCACAAAATAAATTTTAAAATCAAAGCCATTTTGGGAAGGACAATCAAAGACAAGTTATTTTAATCAAAATGCTCTTGCAAATAAAGACTGCAAACCAGAACATTAAAATCAATACCGGTAATGCTACAAGCTTCTGGTAGTTTTGCTTAGAAAAAGTCCCTTTGGGAAACTCTTTCAGCTCGGAAAGCTGACAGTTTTATTCTCTGACGGCACTAATACTTCTCTCCCTAGGGTGCAGTATTTTTCTTCAGTAAGGCTATGTGACAAAAATCCCACAGAAACTAAAACCCATATAAAGTACCATTTATAAAGAAGTTTGTGTATCTCAAGTCAAAACCAAGGAGCTGTGCCTTATCTGGCCTCTATGGCCCCTCAGTCCTTAGTGACTTCAGCCCGTAACACAAACTCACTTCTGCAAATGTCACTCTGCAAACGCAATGGTGAAAGGCAGCGGGCCGGCGCCTCTTCATTATGTGGCATTCAACAAATACACAACTTTCACTGATAGGCATTTGTAATAGATAAATTCTTGTCTGAGCTAAAAATAAAAATTTTTAAAAAGAACAAAACAAAGCAGTAGTCATCTTATTAGTGCATATTTTTTTGCACAAGGGAAAATAATGAGAAGGTAAAACTAATTATTTCTAGGAGAAAATACTCAAGCTAAACCATGCTATTTGCATTTTATTGTCTCTGCAGAGGTGTAAATTGCTGTCATCTTGGGCTTCATATTGCACTGATAAGATGCTTCTAGAAAAGGGAAACTAGGCAGAAAATTGGCATCATTATGCATTTCTGCGATGCTTATATTTAATCATTACAAACAGCCGATCTTTGAATAATAAACTGGCGGAGATCAAACAGTCAAAAACAAATGTCTGCAGCTGCAGGGTTATAAAAACATCATTTGTTGAATTACCTTGGAATGGAAAAAAAGACTCATCTTCCCACCTTCCCCAAAAAATCCCTAACACAAAAACCACCTCAGCATCAAGAAAATTAGAAGACAAGGAACTGGCAATAAATGAAGACTGAAGAAATTCCTATATAGGAGATCCATCTGCTTCCTTTCAGAGTTCAGGGGCATTAGCAGAGAAATTTAAAGGCAATGAGCTTTAGAGAGCTTAAAGGGAAGAAGCAATGGTAGTAGGTCACATTCCCACTTTCCCTGAAAACCTCCGTAAGATCCTCCACAAAAAACAAGTGGCAGAGGATTTTAGTCTTAGGAATTAAAGACTTGAGGTCAATCTCAGTTAATGCCTGAATTTTAATTAATCCACACTGCAATGCAGCTGCCTCTGCATTTTACTAAAGCCTTATAATGAGGCAGTTTTCTCATAGTAAAAAGTTAACAGTAGGCTAAGTCCACTTTTCCATAGCAAGATCTCTTATTAATTCACCTGTTTCACATGTATTACTAGCAGATATATTCATCTCCCCCTTTCTTTAATTCTGGAGCTTGAAGACTGTTATACTCTAAAGTGACTGCAAACCATACCACTCGAAGAGACAACATACCTGACAGATATCATTGCAAGGGTTTTTCCCTAGCACTCTCTTCTTCAGTGTTGCATCTTTTTTCATGATCAAGTTTAGTCTATAATTTTTTTCAAACTATGCTATATGTCAAATGTATTGAATGATACTACAGTAACATAAGAAGCATGCTTTTACAGTGGTGCATCATCTTGGTGCACCACATGGGCGGAGATCCATGGCTACAGTTTTTTTAAAGAAAAGAAAGTCAGATGTATAAGGAATTAAATCAAGAAAATTCAGTATAAGCTGTGGTATGCCAGTTCCTTGTTTCTTTTCTGCTTGTGTTTTGTGGGGTTTTTTTGTTTGTTTGTTTCTGCAAACAAGATGCTTTTTCCTTCTGGAGGTCTTTCCTATATGAGCATTAAAACAATCTAATAATAAGGATCATAGAATCATAGAATGGTTTGGGTTGGAAGGGACCATGAAGGTTGTCATGTCCGGCCCCCCTGCCGTGAGCAGGGACATCTGCAACTAGATCAGGTTGCTCAGAGCCCCGTCCAGCCTGGCCTTGAGTGTTTCCAGGGATGGGGCATCCACCACCTCTCTGGGCAACCTAATGTAAAACCTTAATAGCAAAAACATTTCCAGAAGATAGTATGGTGCACAGTTGTGCCTCATACTTCATTCTGAAAACTTTAAGATTTCAGGGTATTTTCTTGTTAGGTTTTGGTAGCTTGATCTGAACTGTAAAAGTTTATATGCATCAAAAAAATGAGAAAGAATTGTAAATCTTTTGAATATGTTGTCATTTTCCACCATGGTGATAATTTAGAAACTAATTAAAAGCTTCATATTTTATATTCAAATTTTATAAGTTTTCAGTTTATACATTGAACTAAAAGAAAAATTGTTGTGGTGTTTTTTTTTTTTTCTGTTAAGATCAGTATTTCAGCAGCTTCTGCATAGGGGTTAGCCTTTATGTGGTGATTCTAGGAAGTGGATACAGTACGATCAGTCTGATTCTCACTTCATTGCTTCACGAGGAAGAAATTACATGTCTGTTAAAAAAAATTTATTTATTTCCAGAAATTTAAATTAAAAATATTGTTATCAAACAATACAATTAACTCCTTCCTCTAGCATTACCACTGCTATAAATTAAATTTAAACAGATATTTCATTAATATTTTTCACTAATATTTTGTATTTTTTTTTTCTGTAAATTTGGGAAGAAACAAGATGTTAAATTTTTCACAAAAGACAAAAGTTAAAAAGTTGTAGCTCTGAACAGAAGAGAACGGTAATGTAACAAGAAAGTATTATCTCCGTTTTGACCACTGTGACATATTTTTGCTACATACACACTTTCTCATCTGCTAATCTCCAGAGTTTTCAACAGTTAAATTGATGGATGAAGGGAAGAAAGATTGCTTGACAGCCTGGTAATCTATCCAGGGACACTGTCAGTCAGGGTTCAGGTACTGGAAGGGCTTTTGACCAGCCAACCATTTGTACATGTCTAGAAGGACAAGTGCTATTTTTCCCCACTGCTCAGCTCGTGAGAATGAAACCAGCAGTGTCATGCATGCATGCAGGCAATGAGACAAAATACTTTATTTTCTACTGTCATAGAGAACTTTCAGCTTTGTGAACACTTACTGTGTTTATGTTATGTTCAATAGACACATACAGAGTTGTGTAAATGCCACCAGTATTACTGAAATTAATAGCACTGCTCCCAATTTCACTATCCACTCCCGTATCCTACACCATTACAGTGCTATTGTAGGTTGCACCGAAGTTGTGGTAGCATGGTAATTCCCCAGATGAGTCTCCCATACTCCTGCACACCCCGCCGACCATGCCTTCACACTGGTGGGAGTTACACTGACACTCTCCTTTTGGCTGGAAGTCGGGTATGACCTTCTGCTCTTACAGAAACACCGTTGCCTGACAGCAAGGACTCGCTCTGCTTGCCATCAGAGTGCAAAAAGTGTTGCTCTCCTCTGCCCACGTACCTACTTTTATGGTACTACACTTCTAAACTGTCTGTGTAGTTCTAGCATATGTCCCCACTGCACCCCACTTCCCGCAGGCCGAACACAAGGCTGGTACTCCTTCCCCATCCTCCAGCCCACAACCTGGTCTCCTTGGCAGTGTCAGGTTAACAGTTGGTCATGATGCTCTTAGAGTTCTTTTCCAACCTGAACAATTCTATGACTCTCTGAGGGTGCTGGAGTCGCACACGAGCTGCAAGATGGCCCAGCCAGCTCCTGTATCATGACCTGGGAATGTCACACCGCCCTGTCACAGGGTCAACACAGGTGCAAGCTTTGAGGCCTCTGTCTTTTTCCCAAAGATAACTGACACCATTGTTAAAAGGGTTCCAAAATGGGAGGTGGGGGGACGCAAGCAGCCATGTACACGCACATGCATACCCTGGGATCACACTGCTGTCAGGGGAAAGCAGCCTAGCAACGTACAAATGGGTTGTGGTTGTAACTCAAAGCCCTGTAGTGAGGTATTGCAGCAAACCACACCAGCTCACAGGGGCTTTAATTCTGCTCAGTAAGAGGGATGCAAGTGAAGGATTTCAAAGGGAGCAGAGAGCTGTATTAACATCTGTCTTCTTACACTTGTAACGATGAAATGCACCCGTGCAGCGGTGACTTATATACTGCATACAACAGTGCAGTGCCTGGGAGCTGAAGGACTACTTTCTCACATAGATGAGAAACCATCAATATTTCTTCAGCATGGTAATTGGGAAATCTGTACTTCTTCAGAAGTTATACCTTGCAGAACTGGCCTAAGGAATGCATCTGAAATCACACTGAGATTCTGTGTGAAACAGAAAGTTACTGCAGCCTATTTTTTTTTTTTTTGGTAAACCAAAGTTAGGATACAGAAAATGTACAGAAAATGTGACTAAGTGTCCTTGTGCCTAAACTAAGGAATACTACAGAAAGGACATTGGAGAAGCACATAAACACCTGATTATCATTTAATGTGTCTCTCCCTCCCAAGAAAAATAAAATATAGAATGAAATACGGTCATTCTGCAGGTACTGCTTCAACTTCAGATAAGATGTGCTGTCCTACCCTGGTTACTCTCTCCTGAGAATAGCAACACTTCCCTGAAGAAAGGGGCATCTCTCTGAGGAGTTAATACCACTTCTTGCTGATGTGACATCAAAAGAAAAGTCAATGAACATGAGATGATGCTAGGGAACACAATACAGTAGAAGGTATGAGGCAGGGGAGTAGGAAAGATCCTTGAGAAGAAAATGAGCTTTTCTAATGCTGCAACTCTGCAGGATCTTCATCTGTGAGGACAATTCATGACCTGCAGACTTCCAAGAAGTAACAGCTTACAACAGTATTGTAAATGTGGAATATTTTAGATCTCTAAAACTTACCATTGGGTGGAAAGAGACGTGCAGTGTTACCAGAAAACACCTTACATGCTGATATACCACTCAGCTATTTCTCATTTTTCTTTTAAAACCTTGATAAAAATCAAGTACAGTTCATCTGATTAAAATATGTCCCCCATACATATTTTAGCAGAGACAAGTCAAACAAACACGCCCATGTACAAACACAAAAATATATATGTATTTTAATTTTCATTTGGTCATATTTTATTTAACAGAATGTCATTCTTCCTCAGTAACCAACAATGATTTAAAGTCGTAGTACTCTCCAAAGCAGCCCATTGATCACAGAGATATTTAAATATACAATATAAAGAGTGACATGTTTCACAAAGTTGCTTAATCTTCAGATTTTAGGTTGGAACACAACGGACTAAAAGTAACTATTTTACTAGGTCAAAGAATAAAAATCAAACTGACAACAAGTTGTGAAAAGAGAATAGTTATTGAAACTATACATAGAGAAAACATGATTGATAGACTTGTCCTGGCTTTACAAATCTCAGACCCCCTGAGTCCTAACAGTACTAAACTGAGAAACAAACAATCAAATTTTATCCTGAGGATACAAACACTGTTTGCAAATTACTCCTGTAAATTAATTTTGAGTTTTTTATATGATACTATAGTATTTTCCATAAGGCTCCAAAGTAATAGTTGCATGCGAAAAAAAATGTATTCAGTGGTTACTGCTAGACAAGTACTACAGATTACGAGAGCCTTAATGCACAGATAGCCAATCTAGCAATTTTAGATGTCACCACGACTAGTTGTTAATCATTATTTCCATAACAGAATTGTATTAATAGCTTATGGGAGTGCTTTTACATTTGCATGAGTGCAGAATCAGCAGAGTTAGCGTGAGCTGTGCACAACCTTCATTGGGACAGGAGTACTTCCATAATCTGCTGTTGCTTAAATGTTGGGGCAGTAGTCCCTACCTGAAGAGATATAATTAACAGTGAAGGGAAGGTAACATCTTAAATCACAAGAGCTGTCTCAGACTGTCTATCTATAGCCATGTAGACTCCTAGCCAGAGTCTTTTTTTTATTCCTCTACAATGAGGTCAGCTATTGCTCTCATTTTCCATTTCACCATGTAACCAGAGATTTGTATAGGGAAATATTTAAAATAGTGGTCCTCAAACTCTAATCTGCAGATTATCAGGGTGTTGGGTTTTTTTACAGTTTTCTCCTGTTATTCATAGAATAAAGTCCGTACAGAAGACAGGGTGTTGTTGAATGCAAGGGGGTAGGAGAAGAAAGGATGCAGAGCTGGGAAAAGTTTTCAAGACACATTTCACAGTCCATAGGGTGAAAAAGCTAGAGAACCAAGTGACTTAAAAGAGATATTATTGTCAATTTGAGAACTAGTTAACTGCAAAACATTTCTTTTTTTAATTGTGTCACGTATTCTATATGTGCCCCTCTGAATATATTCATAGTTTTAGAATCACATTTTCTACTATTTAATTCCTTCTGTCACTGATCCATGAAAGATGGACATGAACCCCAGGGAAAATCATTTTTAAGGAAAAGTGATGATACACTAAGTCCCATCAAGGATACAATGCAACAAAACCTGAAACCCTAAGTTATCATAATCTTAGGCATTACTTGTGACAATCACCAATTTAATATTTTTAGATGTTAAATGTAAAGCTTTGTTGCCAGTTTTCTTTAAATCATCTCCACTCTGACTAATGGCTACAATTAACATCACCAGCAGAACAGTTTAAAGACACAGGACAGAGATCACCAGCTACAGCTCAAAGGCTGCATCATTAGCACAAGACATCGAGCTGCGCAGGGGAGATTCCCGCGCCGCTTGCACTCACAGACTTCTACACAGAGCAGGCGCCGATACTGATGTCAGGGCAAAACCAGGCTTCAATCCAAGCAAGCACTGAATTCTCCCATGAAATTATCGCTGCAGCTGGAACTTGCAGAATGCATCCTATGGACAGGTTGGTGAACATTAGCTTTTCAGCTCCTGCATGCTCTGTGATACCCACATCCCATGGAAACAGCAGCAGCAGAGGCAGTTCAGGCCTGGGATATACATCAGGTTTAAATATAGCGAAACCAAGTTTGTGTTGGAAAGAGAGTGTCCTGGTTTCAGCCAGGACGGAGCTAGTTTTGCCTTCAGCAGCTCCTGTGTTTTGGATTTAGTATGTGAAGAATGGCGATAGCACGCTGCTGTTGTTCGTTGCTGCCAAACAACCAAGGACATTTTGCAGCTTCCCAAGCTTTGCTGATGTGCAGGTGCAAACACTTGGGAGGGCACAGCCAGAATAGTTGATCCAAACTGGCCACAGAGAGTGTTCCATACCATAGGTGGCATGGCCGGTGTGAGGGAGG
>KL289180.1:5821-30904 GCA_000699545.1 Podiceps cristatus | reverse complement strand
TCTTTCCCAATGGTTTGCTTGTTGCTGAGAGGCAGTGCCTTCCACCTCAGTTCACCTCTGATGCTCAGGAACTGTTAGTCAAGTGAAAGCAAAGGCTGCATGTTTTCTTCCTCATTCTTATCCATGCGTTTCAGCACCCCAGGATCCACAACCGACTGAGACCTGCAGAGGGATAACATGTTTATTTGACATTTCTAGATCAAGACAAATGAGGGTAAACCTCAGCTTTTCTTTTGCTTATTTTAATTTCTGCCAGGGCTTACAAATAATGGTACAGCATTATCCAAGCATCTAATCATTGCAAATGGTAGGAAAATACCCTCATGGCGTGACAGCATGGCTTTAAAGGGCTCAGTGCTGGTTTGTGGATATGGGAGCAAAGAATAAAAGGTGGAATAAAGCAGATCTTCTTTTTCTTCAGTGAAAGAGTGAAACAGGGTGCATCCTCAGCATCCAACAGAGAGCAAACTAAGCTGTCTCTTGTACTGACTTAAGCACTGACCCTCTCTACCAGAAGGTTACATGGCACCAGGCTGGTAAAGAAGGTACAATTCAGCCACCCAGCTGACTAATGGCACAGGGCGAGTAGTGGCACGTGTTTAGCTGGAAGCACAAGTTGCTCCCTTTCTGAATAGCACTTAAATGCAACAGTGCAAGACCCTAAGCCAGCACTAGGGAATCCTGCCATGGCCAGCAGGATTTCTGGAGCAGTGGACACATCTGTCAGACTCACTTATCGGCTCAACTAAACAGAGCAGAGAAGGATGGTAAGGGCAAATTCAATGATTGTAACATTTCCCCAGGTTCTCTGATTGTGGTAGTGGTACTGGTACCCTGAAACAGCTATGTGTAAAGGAAAAAGAGGAAACCCCAACCTCCAGCAAAGTCATCATGCTCCATTAAAAACAAAGTCTGAAGTGTTAAGATGGGGTCTTACATCACCCATGTCTCAGCTTGTCAAAAAAGCAGACACTTCTGCAGTACAGAAAAAGCAACCCTTGTTAGATGTTTCCTTTAGCGAGATGAATCTCATGACAGAAATGCCTATTTCTCCTCCTTTCTGTAAAGAGGATTTGAGATGGTTAGAGCATGTGTACAGCTCTACAATGTATACATCTATTTTCAATCAGTGGAAGCATGCTGTGACTGCAGCATTGCTACAGATTGGCCCATATGGAGGGCTACAGCACAGAGAAAAAACTTCACGAATTCTGACCTCTCTTAAGATAAACATAAATGGTTAATACCCCACTCTTTTAAAGTGGCATCATCCACTGAAACCAGTGAATGAGGCTGATAGAAGGAGACAATTTGGTCTTTCTCGAAAAATCAAAAGATTTTTTTTCAAAAACATTAGAAAAAACATCAGAAGTAAAGCCTAGGTGAAAACTTTAAACACAAGGAAATATTCTAACAATACCACATTCTCCTACTAATGATAAAATCAAGAAAATCAACTTTAAAAATCTGATGTTCTCTCTTGTGATAAACATAATTAAAAATTTTTAATTAAAACTGTACAATAACCTTCATCTAGAATGCTGGTCAGTTCCTCAGGCAGAAAACTAAACCAGTGAATTAAAACTGCTTTTTTAAAATCTTCACAAGGTACCATGCCAATGCAAAGCTGATCTAAATTTTCTTGTGGGAAGCTGTACTCCTGGAAAATCCAGTTCACCAAGATAAAAAATGCTGTGGAAGCATACTAATTTCAAAGGATTCCCAACTGAATGTAAGTACTAATAGAAGATTGAGCCTTTTCCTAGGCTGCCAATGTCTGAACAGCCAAGGTTTCCAGTTCTCATCTGGGGAACTGAAGAGGAGCTGGAAAGGCTGCAAACCTGGCCTCAGATTTTCAGTAAGGCAGTTTTGGCTGCAGATTTCCTGGGCCTCCAAACTCCCTAATGCCAAGGCAGATGTGAAAATGAAACTGGACAAACCTTGATCTATGCTCAAGGACCTAATTGCCTTGAAGAAGGAGAAACTCATTCAGTTTTAAATCAGCATTTACCATCATGTCTCTTTCATGAATGAAGGTATGCAAAAGGATAAACATCTGTGTAAGTCTATAGCACCTTCTGTCTACATCTTCCAAATAACTTTACAGACATAACTGAATAAATTTGCACCAAACAGTGGGACAGAGTTGTACCACAAAGTCCCACTGCAGAGGTGAGGAACCAAAGCCACACACGGACACTGTGCAAGGCTGACCACACAGAGATCTGCCCTGCGGGGTCAGCTGAAAACAGGACGCAGGTCCCTGCAGCTCCCGCCGGGTGCCTCAGGCAGGACAGCCACGGATGGACGCACCAGAAGTTCAAGGAGATCTGGAGGAACATCATTGGTTCAGATAGGGGGGGAAATGACTAACAAAGAAATTAATTCTTAGTGGGATTTTGGTTTAGGAAGGATATTCTTTCAGAGTAATAAACTAATTTTAAAATGGCAAGTCAAATTAAATGAGATAATTAATTATTGGAGATCTGCTACACGCTTGTAAAATTTGTTCTATGAATTTAAGCACTTTTCATTGACCCTTCTTCTGCACTAGTATACCACACTGAGTATGGTTTTAAACTGAGAGAAACAATCCATCAGGTGCCAAATTCAAGTTTAATTTTTCATGAAATACAGTCTATCTGTTTTACCTTAACTTCTCTATTTCTGTTTTAACACAGTCTGTGCACTTAATACATCAAAGTCCTGGGACTTTCTGTCCATTTTACTACCACTCCCTTCTACTTGGTACTAGCACAGTACTACATAGTACTTTTTATATCCAGCAGCAGGGAAGGAGGATGCCAGCAGGCGCTGCAGACACACTAACTGAAAAAGAATGCGAAGAAGGAGAGGGCATTTCTGCTCAATATTTTGCAGATACGAATTTCAACATGCTTATGTTCTGCAGTATGTCTCCTACTGTGTCAGCTAACCCAGACTGAAAGAATGTCAGTTTGAAGTTTAAACTGAAGTGTAATTCTGCATGAAGGAGTTCTCAAGCACAAGTTAAATGAGAGTAAAATAGGTAAGTGTGAGAAAGCATTCTTTGAGAAAGAATGAAGAATCTCGTCACTCTACTGCTTTTCCACTTAATAATGTGCTTGCCCAAGACAGTCTGGAAAAGTCTGCTCCAAAGGGTCTTGTCACAGGCCTTCTCGTTTTTTTATTGCATCCTTGGATGAAGCTATTTACTCTCATGACTTCATTTTGCAACAGTAAGACTTCTGCATTTCAGCTCCTAAATTCCACCCTTCTCTTAAAGACAGCGTCTGTATTCTTTCATAATTCTTGTATTACATGTAAATCCTATATAAACCTATTGCTCACTTTTCCCCTTCCCCTGGCTCTTTGCTGTCCCATTTTCTCCATCACTTGTGTTAATTGCATCTTTGTCATACGCCTTCAGGACATTTTTTATCTTCTCCTTATCCTAGTTCGTTCCTATTCAGATTCTTGCTATTTCCCACTTTCAATGCACTGTGGGTTTTTTCAACCCCAAATCCTTAAACTTCACTGGTTTTTTAATTCTTTATGACTATGGCAATCTCCTGTTGTCTCCCTTCTATTTCCCAAAAAATATCTCCTTTTCAAACCGCACTGTCATCCCCAATCTATGCAACATTTTCCAGTCAAAATTATATTCCTGAGTCGTCTGAAACTATTTTATCCTGTTTGATCTGCTTCCAGACTCTCTCTCCCTTTTGCATCAGATCCCATCTTCTGAAACTGAATTCTCAGCTTAACATCTTCTGACTTAATTTTAATAACTTTATATATTGTTTTCTGCCCTGTTTTTTCTCTCCGATTCATTGCTAGGCCTATTCCTTATGAGCTGTACTCTGACTTTTGCTGCCCTGCTCAACCTTGTCTATCACCCTGCTATAACCTTTCCCCTTTCTCTTTTACTGTCCCAGCAAGGTTGGCCCAGATTTACTGTCCCCCTCCAAGTGAATCACCTCACTGCTTCCATAGTTACTGGAGAGGTAACTAACCTCTCCCTAGATTTTACTTGATTTTGAATGGTAAAATGCAGCAAGCAATTATACTGTATCTTCTCAAAGAGATGAATATCAGAGTGCCAGGATGTTTGCCAGACTCAGGTATGACAATTGGCACTTATTTTTGTCCTCGTTCTCCTCATATTACTTTTTCTTAAGTTGTACGCAGTCACTGTGACTGACAGTTGAGATGCTGTAAATGTCCTGGCACCTGCAGGCTGGTGGATACGAGGCACTGGGCTATGAGACGGAGGAAGGTAAGAGTTATCATTACCACTCCAATGGGTAACTGGCCCAAATTTACCCTCTGCACCAAGGCTTACTCCAGCTAGCACTGTCTCTAATAATTACTGTAGGGGTGGGATATCAGCTTATTCTAAACACAGTAACATATACACTGTCTGTATGGCACTGTGGAAATAATTAGCTGTACTGAACTCACAACTCACATGGGTAATAATCAACACTATGGTCTATAATCAACAGTGGTTTTCTTAAGGAAAAAAAAAAAAAAAAAACAACAACAACAAAAAAAAGTTCCTTGTCCATAACAAACTGAGGGAACTACCTGCAGCTTCATAAAAGAGGAGGAAGGCAAATGTTAACCTCATGGCAATACTAGAAGACCACAGTACCTTTAACCCACCTTTTCATGGATTTGGGAGAGAGGTCCTTTTCTAGATCTTTTGCAGGAGCATTGTAGGAGTCTGCATTGCATTCACTGTCATCATCGTATTCATGGTCAAGCAGTGTTCTTGCCCATGTCCCCATGTCATAGGGGGGCAACATTCCTCCAAACTCTGAAGGCAGGATCTCAGGGTGTATTAGCTGATGCAGGCTGTTGAGGTTATTACCATGCAGGAATATCTGTGTGTATACATGCAGGTAAAAACAAAGCAGTATCACAAAAAACATCAAAGCCCAAATTACATCATCATTATTAGAGTATTTTGCAAGGTTCCAATATTACAGTTGTGTTGGGCTAACAGATATGGCCACCAACGCACACATCGCCTCTGCCTGAAGCACGGCCAGACTATGTTCGCAAAGCTACAAGGTGATTAAAGCATAAATGACTTAAAATGTTTGCAGGACAAGGGGCCTAAGGAGGGTAAGAAGTAGGGTTACTAGTTACTATGAGGGTTACCATCAGGTAACTAGATAAACTGAAAACTAGACAGACAGACTGCCTATCTTTTGATATTTCATTTCCCTAATCATAGAATCATAGTATCATAGAATTTTTTCATAATCCTATGAATTAAATCAAGTGAATAATTAAAGAACATAAATAATGAACTAAATTAATATTCACCATATACATTAAGGAATATATATTGACTTTCAGCATCCAGCCATGAGTTCTATAAATAAGATAAATAGTGCAGTGCAATAAAAACTCCACTGGAAGGATTTTCTTCCTTAATATGTTTGTACTGGTAACTACCATCTATACTTGACAATATATGAAGTAATAATAATAAAATAATTTCTGTGTCAACAATGAGGGGATAGTTGATGGACTACTTGGTATTTTCCATCAATATTTTGGTAGACTGATTTCAGATATGCTTTACCTTTATATATATGTATATTAATGTGATGCATATCTATGAATATTTGTATTTATGTTTATATTTAACCTTATTGTTTCTCCTCACAGATCTGGAATGTGTGATTCCACGATTTCATGATTCTATGATTATTTCAGCCCATCTTCCAGTCAGCTGCAGAGATATGAAGCTTATGACCATGCAAACCCAATAATGTTTTTCTGACTCAGAAAGGAATTTATCGTTGTGTGAAAGAACAAATATTAATGGCAAAAGTAATTTGTTTTATGTTGCAGTTCCAACTGAACGTTTCACTTCTTAGCAACTGTTTTTATACATGCCTAGTACTAGATTTATCTGAACATAGCTATCAGTTGCAAATCTACCAGACATATTAATAAATACGAATTAGAATCATAGAATCATAGAATCATAGAAAGGTCTGGGTTGGAAGGGACCCCAAGGATCAGAGAGTTCCAACCCCCCTGCCACAGGCAGGGACACCAACCTCCAGGCCTGGACCTACACGAGGTTGCCCAGGGCCCCGTCCAACCTGGCCTTGAACACCTCCAGGCATGGGGCATCCACCACCTCTCTGGGCAGCCTGTTCCAGTATCTCACCGCTCTCTCTGTAAAAAACTTCCCCCTAATATTTAATTTAAACCTTCCTTCCTTTAAAAAATAATCTATAACAAACACAACAGATAAATAATGAACCTGATCAAATTCTAAAGGGAATTCTGTCAGGTTTGGGGTTTTTTTCACAACCATTTGTTCTGCATTTTTTTTTTTTTAAGCTGATTTAAAATTTTACGTGTGGGGCACGGCTTTCACATTTTGATACTGAGTTTTGGGCTCTAAATCAATATTTAACCACCTGACTACTTCTTATAGGTATGCAGTATTGACAAAAACAGTTGTAAAACAGTGTTTCTGAAAACATATGCCACTGATTCAGGTGTCTAAATAAAATTTTAGATGCTAACTGATAAGCACTCATGTTCAACTGCCTTGTCACTTATTTTTAATGTTGCAACACATCCGTGAACTGTACTTTACTCCCTGATTCTGCATACGCAACACTCAACTCAAAAAGGCCTCAAAGATATCTGGCACTATAATGCTCTTTGTTGAAGCTGTAGTCAACAGAGTGTAACTGAATCCTGCAAAATGGGTCTTCATTTGCATATTTATAACAGATATTACATAGAAGGCTTTGTGATCTATAGTTCAAAATCTGCGACTACCAGAGACCTCTCAAGCATAATCTGTCAGCAAAAACCAGATAAACACCAAGGATCATTGTGACCAAGGATCATTGTGGCCTTGTAGACTGTGTTTGAGGAGAGAAAATGCAGAGCTGCTTGGAGAGCCAATCCCATTTAAAGAAAAAAAAAAAAAAAAGGATCATCACCTTCTTTGTAGTGGTTTTGTACATGATGCTGATTGTGTTTTCCTGGATAACAAATTTCCTGTTACAGAAATAATATCATTCTATGTGCTATCACCAGCAAGCTCTAATTTAATTGCACTGATGCAAATGCTGCAAATTCAGCAACATCTCAGAGACTGCTTGTGCTTATGCACAGATGCATGCACACAAATTTCCTTTAATTGGCTTTCATTCAAATCAGTATTTGCAAACTACTATGTACCAGCTGTGTATTTTTGTTCATGCTAATGTCAAGGAAATCATACTAGGAAAGGACTTTGTACTCATTACCTCTGTTCTTAAAGGAAAAACAAATAATTTTAAGAGAAATTGAATAGAATCTTAATAGAAACCGTAATGTTGGCAATATTTTTTACATAACCCAGGAGAAAGCATATGCTTACATTTTAAAATACATTTAAGTGCACTCCTTGACTGTGTCCTTAAAGGATAACTCTGCATAAGTTTCTAAAACAGTTAAGTATACTCTTTACAATGCAGATGTATTTAAATACTTTCCACCAACAGCAAGCTGATATACTGCGTATATCTAATTTATTAGAGTATGATACATCTGTTGATTCAAACTGCCAGGTAATGTACAATTAAACAGAAGAATACCCTTTTTCGTGTCTTCTCCTTTAAAAAGGGCCGTATAACTGTGTAGAGGGCATGGATATACCACGGCTGATTGACGAAATGTATTCCTCCAAACCGAGCTGGAAAGCTGTCCTGCACATCCGAAAACAAATACATACAATGTGAGCTGACTCTTAACAGGATTTGCACATGTATCACATCTTTTTTTATGCTGAATGCTTTCATTTTAACAATAAACCTTAAAGAAGAAGAAACATTTTTCAAAATTGTGTCCTCTCAGTTGAGTTCCAACTTTCCACACCAAGCAGCAACAGAGAGATGAGGAAGTGCACTGAGACAGCTACAGTATTCAAAAAAAGGCACGGCATTTCTAACCTCCAGAAATGCTTTAAACATTTATGATTTGCCCATAATCCACCTACACAATATATTATTCTCTTTTCCACTTCTATGGATTTTATTCATTTTTAATAGTAACCATCTCAACTCTTCCAGTGTCATTGAAGAGCAATAGAAATGGTCCACTTGTTTCCCCCTTAAAATGAAAGTGTAATCTAAACTACTATTCAAATTGTCTCCAATATTATTCATAAAACTGAGAATGCATTAAACATTATGCATAAACTGTTATGCAATATCCATGACAGCAATTCTTGTCACATAGTCAGAGGTCTTCTGGGAGCTTAAATGTAAGGATAGCAATGACTTTTCTTTTTTCTTATTGAAAAACAGAAGGAGCAGACAACTCACTAGGAAAGATTCTGATGTGCATTTTCAATTTCTAAGTCAAGAGAATACGCCAGAGGGTTTGGCAGTTTGAAGAGGGCAGCCACTCTGTCCTGGAATACTATTGCCAAATTCATCGCGTGTCCCCATTTCGTCTTTGCCTGGTTGGTCATACACTCAAACGATGCAATAAGCTGCTGCCATCCCCTATGTTGCCCAGAGTCACAGTACTGAGCAAGGAAGCAAGAGGTGTAAACAGGCCAGTCAATTGACCCATGTTCCCTTTTGTTTTCAGTTTATGTCAGAACCTTCTCACCATTTAGGGATACACTTACTAAATGAACGGCTTTTATTTGAACCTTATTCAACAGGTAGTCCACTCTAGGCAGCCACAGAAGACACTCAGATCAAAACCAGATTCCTCACAGCAGCAGAAATTCCAATCTCTGGCTTGAGAATACATGTACAAACAAGGACACGCTTCCCTGCTACACCTGCTCTTCCTGTGTGGATGCAGTAAAGGCAGTTTCAGGGGTGTGCCAGTGGGATCAGAGGCTCAAAATGAGGCAATCAAATGGTCAGATGGTTCACTCTTGTGCAAACAGACATATTTTGTCCCCTCTGGAGACAAGACAGCAAGCCATATAGAAGCATCCAACAGTCTAGGTATGATCCACAAAGCACCATTTGAAGCATACTGATTTAAGGCCATACAGCACACAGTAAAAAATGGCCAAGAAAAAATCATAAACTGTAGCAACCTATCAAGAACTGCCAGATAAGGAAGGCAGGAACTGTAGGAAGGAAATCTTTAAAGAAATGTTTCCAGGTAGAAATATACTTTGAAAAAAAGTGCATGTGCCAAGCAACCTCATTCTGTGAATGTGTACAGAGTTGTGGGAATAATGAAGCTGGAAGAAGTCACTTGCTGCTCTCAAAAATACTATTCAAATACTGTCAGGCACTCTTAATCCAGGGGTCTTTACATCAGGGTGCCACTTGCCTCCAAATTGCAACAACTTGGTGGATTACCAGATGAAACCTTTTTCCATCAAGGAGGAAACAATAAGCTACAGGGAGGATGACAGCTACAACACACACCACTAACATCTGGCTGGCCACGGTCAATGCAATTAACAGTCTATTTTACAGATTTTGTCCAGAAACACTTGATTAACAATAGCCTTGAAATAAAGTAATCCTATTGAAAGACTGAGCTATGGAAGCCTCATCTTGCTAAATGCCTAGTTCCTGTCAGCGCTGACTAAATGTCAAACAGGATGGTTGATAATTTGACATGTAATTCACCCTGCTCAATATCATAAATCCCCAAACACTATTTGAGAAAACAACCTCTGATGTACAAAGGGTAGTAAATTATGTCCCTATCACAGCAATCCAACGAATGCTGTGTTCATTTGGTTTATCAAGGCTGCTGCTCCAGCAAAGAAGTCTGGGGCAACATGCCATGTACCGTGTACAAAGAGCATACACTAGAGCTGCAGGAGACTAGTTTCATCTAGATGTCTTTGAAGATATCTTCAGAATTAACTCAGGAATGGTAACTGTGTTAAGCCTTTTGGGGGTCAAATACTCTTTGTAATGCCGGCACTATGGAAGACAGCAAAGCAAACCAGCCATTCCTGGCCTCATGCCTTCTTGAATGATTTTATAAGCTTTTAAATTAATGCAAGTGCTCCAAAACTTACACACATCATGTCATGAAATGTTTGTTCTTTAATACTCAAAAACTGTCTCCCACAGAAACTGAGGACAATTTGTGAATGAGAAGATCTCAATAGGCAAACAGCCACGCACGCGCAGAGATTCAGAGCCAACAGCCAAAGGTATTTGTATTCTACCATGGGCTCAGAATGGATGACTTGTCAATACACAATCACTTATAAAGATATTAAATTTCTAGCAGATAAAAGGAGTATTTTTAGAAAGTACCACTTTTCCACTTCCACTATCTTTTTCTGCATCTTGGAATCCATTTACATGGAGGGTCATGAATATATGTGGAATGATCCTCAAATGGAAGACATCACTTGATATTAAAATCCAGTTTGTCTCAGTGTTTTTCAGCAAGTTGAAAGGCATTTTGCAGAAATGACTAAAGAAGTTGTGTATTTAACTATTTCTGTGAGCAAACTGAGGTGCCCAAATTTAGGAGCCCTTCCTAAGGTGCAATTAGGAACCCTCAAAATTTGGGCCCAGAAAGAGAAAGGGTGATTTGGTCAGAATGACCCTGCATTATACACAGTGCTGGGACTAGAATTCACAAGCTGCTGAATGCAGATCCAAAACCCAATCTCAACAGCAACTGGTGAGAAAATAAAAAAAGGCAGAACAAGCAACCACAGCTGCTGGAGAAACGTGTCAGAAGGTTGTCTGGCTCTTCTCAGATGTATCCGACTTCAGCATGGGGACTTGCCAGACAGATGGCCATCCTACACAAACAGTAGGTAGGAATTTCTTCCAAATCACTGATTCTTGTGGGGTTTTTACATAGATAAAGTCACAAGCGTGGTGGCAATCACAACTGCCTCTGTAGACATACTGCACTTCAACAGAAAAGCCTGTAACCCACAAAACACATGAATTCTAAGTAAAAGGAATCCCATGCCAGAAAACAGTAAGACATGGAGATCAGCCATGAAGTAAGCTATGTATTTGACTGGAAAAGTAAGAAATCTGATGGAGTATTACCAAACCACTAAAAAGAACTAATTATATATACAGTGTGTGGATGTTTTTAGCGTTCACAGTAACCTCTGTTTATGTAGCAGAACACAACCTACGCATGCCTCTGACGAACAGTTTGGGACATGGCCACGCCACAGACGCAGGCGAGCAGGTAGTTACTATCAGGGACCACAGTCCCTGTGATACAAGGCTTACAAGTGACAATCAATAGTAGGCTGCCGAGGAAGAAGCAGACCCCTACACTGCTGTTTGCAGGACGGGCAACTACCAGTGCATGGCAGTAACTGACCTCTAACATCTATAATCCAGAATTTGAGAATGACCCCAAATAAACTGCCTCACCGGGATTCCATCACCAATGACATGGTTTTGCTCATCCACAGCACAGCAGTATTACTTTTCCGCTGCATATAATTGATACAACCTGTCTCCACAAGCTTCCTCACCAAGGACCCAGATGCTGCTGCCTTCTACCACCCTCAGCACATGCTAAGAAGCCAGGTTTCTGCTTGCTGGGCACCACATCCCATCCTGTGCCGGGCTCGGCCATTCCCTGAGCCAGCTCTCAGGGTTTCACAGAGGGCCCCGCTCTCTGCTGTGGCCAGCAGAAACTCTTACAGCACATGTAATAACAGCAAAACCAGTACATGACATTTTCAATAGTACCTAAGAAAGGAAAGTGCCAAATTCCTACCGAAAATTAGCGTGAGTCTTAGCCATGTCAGAACCGTTATCATAGAGATGATAAAAAGACCCATCTTTTCCATTGTTACCAAATGCAAAAAAAATAAAGAACTTAAAGCCCACAGCATTCTCCACTCCTTGGGTCTTCTGTTGACATTTAAACTTCTGAAGTCTACTTTTAAAGAACTAGCCTCCCCAGATGAAATCAGCACTGGAATCAAATCTGTTTGAACAGCTCTTAGATGTGAAGTCTTAGAAGCCGCAGGGATGGCTGCATGCCCATGGATGCATTGGCAGCCCAGCCACATCGGGGCCTCACAGCGTGCTGCACGTCACCTGCAAACAGCCCCTCTGGACGCACCTTGCCACGTCCTCACACTGCGAGAGTGCTGGGGCACGTATGCTCTGGGGCATGCTTGAGGGTTTGCTGTCCCTATTGGCAGTGAAACTGGTTTTGTGGACAGTCTAAAGGGATTCTTCCAAGGACTGTCTAGGCAAGTATCATGAACGCACTTGCATACTTAAGACTGCTGTGATGAATTCGGGCATAGCATCTGCAGGCGACAAGAGGCTAGAGAGTCAAAGCTGTGAAAACTGTATCTTTGTAACAAAAATTACAGGGTCAAACATAGCATATTAAATTATGAATATCTTAAATGTCACTTAAGACTTATTCCTGGAGATAATAAATTGAGGTCTCCTCCAGCCATTCCAAAAAGTCAAGCCCTTCAGGGAGGAAAAAAAAAATCATTACAATGAACCAAAATAATATCTTCATAATGGAAAGCTCCACTAGACAGACACTGAAACATTCTGTCTGATGCAAGATGCAGCATGACTAAACTTAATTTTTAGCATGTTAAAGAGGAAACGATGGAAAATCACAGAAAGAAAAGGCTCTGATTAGAATGATTATTTCACTTCCTTCGTACTCCAAGAGTTGAATTACCAGAGGAACCAAGAGCCACTGCCATCCGCATCAGGAAAGGAAACCCAAGTCTTCTTCCCAAACTGTAACTTTTACTGAGGTATGAAAGAACGAGGCATTTCTAATACCAAACTTCCTGCAGGCATCCATCCACAACAAGGGTAATTGCAATGTCTCAAAGCAAATTAACTTGTGTGTCAAGACTGATCACCTGTGCTCAAGGCATGACCTTAGACTGGGACCCTATCCCATGGTATGGTAAGATGATAAAGAGACTGGAAAATGAATCTGTGGAGTCTAAAAAAATGTGGATTGTTTTGTTTATGAAAACAAATACTGTAAGGCAGATGCTATCTATAAACACACTAGGGAGAATAAACAACAGGTAATGAAAACCCCTTTCAAAACAAAGGACAACGTTGACGCCCAAAGAAATGAGAAAAAGCTCACCATGAAGACAGCTAGGCTGGAAAGTCATAGACAGCTTTGAATCAACAAACATCCAACAAATCTAGGGGGGAATAAGCAACCTTACTCATTTTGAGACAAAGATTACTAAATTATGAGGAAGATAAGCTTTGAGTTCTCTGTAACAACATAAGACTTCACCTCTGTCCCTCTGTGTTAAAGTTCTTTAAGGTTCAGACCCCCCAAAAAAATTCAGGTTTCATGGATGGTGAAATTTTGCTGTGTTAGTGATTTCCCTCTGTAAGACTATGACACTGTTCTTAGTTTGAGCTTTTCATTTTTATTAAACAATGTTGAACCATTTCTAAGACAAACAAAAAGTGCCCAAATAATTTTTTGTTACTGTGTTCAGCCAAAGGAGCACTGCCTAAAGGCAAATTAACTTCATTCAGCAACATCCTACAAAATAAGATTTAATTATCTAGAACCGTACGTTATCATTTTGCTAAGAAGATTCTGGTGAAGTAATCTGACTTTTGGCAGCCCTCCTTTTCATTTCTATTAGTCACTTTATCTTACAGCTCATATAGAAATATGTTAAATTGAATGAGATGAGAAGAGAGAGAGATGGTATCCATCCAGTGAGAATATTGCTCTTTTTATTGAAGTATCTGTTTTAATTTCAAATAATCTTCCATCTTCCATTTCAATATGTTACTCATAAAAATTATATATTGGTTAAATTAATTAGGTGGATAGGGATTTAAAAGCCATCTGACCACATGTGTCTGCATGTTTATATATAAATATAATAAAATTAAAAATCTACATAGATTTTGTGCTTCCACTATTTGGATAAAGGGCTTAGATAACTCTCATTTTTTAAATTAAATAGTCCTGATAAATAAAATATTTTGTATAAAGCCTCTCATTTTCATTTGAAATTACTTTATTTTTGAAAATTAACTTCAAGAGGTTTTGGCCTGAAATTTTAAAAAAGTTTTAATTAGAAATTGTGTGAAATTCTTTTAGCAATTTTTGCTTGTTTTGACAGGGGCTTGGAGTTTGGGGTATTTTTTTTCCTTTGGCTCATTTATTTAGTTTGAACCTGGAAAAAATAAGGCTTTAATTTTAAAGAGGAAATAAAAAATGCTGTTTTCCAAGGACAATTCTGTCTTCAACTACAAACACTATCTCTTTTTTAATTCTAAGTAACAGTGCCTTTGGAACATGAAATATTCAAAAGGTGGGGAAAAACCCTGAACTTTTTCACAGTGTGATGCTATTTTCCAAATTGGCAAAACCAGAAATACAGTAAGATGATAGAAGCAGGTTCTTCTATACTGTTTTCTTTTCCTGTGATGAAAATCATTCTTTACAATAGGCAATTATCAGATGGTGATTTCTTCTATGTAAACTCCCATAGGGGAAAAAAAATCCATTTTCCAGGCAGCATGTGAATGTCTTATTAGATTAAGATTACAGATAAATGGAAAAAAAACACTACACTGCAAAATGCTGTGCATAAATACTTTCATAATGCTGGGGGTATAAATATAAAGCAGGAAATTACTGTTTATAAAAATGCCATACTCAAATTGCTGAAGGCAGAAGTCTTTGGCCAGGGATTGTATAGGAGGAGATGAAATGCCACACCTGCATCTCAGCTTGTACCACTCTCCTCCTGAAGTCACCCTCTTTTAGTCAGTGAGGCCCCCCTGGTGCCCAAACAGCCCTTGGCCTCTGCCGGGACCACTGACCACAGGGAGACCACTGAGCACAGGATTACTGTCACGATGCTTTTCACCATACAGAGAGCTTCCCACAGCCCTTAGGCCATCTCAGAGAGTATCAATAGTTAGCAGCTAGCCCCTGCCTTGTGCCTGACCACTTCCAAATGTGAGCAGGCTAAATAGCACCTTATCCAGAATTGTCTTGGGGGAGCTACACTTATTTGTTCTGCTTTATTCAACCAAAATGTGATCTCTTGTGTTATCTCACACTTAATTCATAGCAGAAGGAAGGAAGGGAAACCTTAGGACAACATTAAGACAAGGACTGAAATAAACAATGACAAAGCAGAAACCATAGAAATAAGATAAAAGTGAGGAGCAGAGAAAAACAGGAGAGATTAAATTAAAATTAATTCAGGGAGGAATATAGTGAAGTTACTACGATGCACAAGAGAAAAATATATTCATCATGCTCCTTTTCTAGCCGCTCTTCAAAACTTGCACAGAAAGGCAGGGGAAGAGAAATGCAAAGTAGTCCTACATGGAGAAATGTTTTACATGTTTTACAGTCACATGTCAAGACTGATGTTGCAGACCTAAACTCAAACAGGATAAGTAAATACCAAATCTTAGGCCTTCCATATAATTTCTGCATAACATCCCAGCTGATAATTTCCCAGAAGAACCAGAGCCAACCTATGGAGTTTTAAGTCTGGACTGGCTTCAGCCAAAATTTACAAGACGCTACATCTGAACTGGCTATCCTTAGTGGTACTTCAGTACAGGCAATGGGGCCACAGGTCTGCAAGATGAACACGGTGAACAAAGATACTACACAGAGGCAAAAATACAAGTTTCCTTCTGTGGTAGCTTTCAAACAACATTGAGTAGCTTTGCAGTGCCAACAAGTTACTGAGTTAAAAGATACCAATTCTCCAACCAGTATATTCACTTTTTTCCCTGGAAGTGGAGAATTTCTGAACTGTTGCTTACAATTTTATTATCCAAAGCTCCTCCAAAACCACAAGTCTCAGTTTCAGACAGGATACATTCAAATTAAATTACCACTTTATCATTTTCAATTTACAATAATGCAATAGACTGAAAACTGTAGTGATTCGAGAGTTATTTCATGAGCCATATGTTTCCTCATACTATGCATCACTGCAGTAGGCACTAAGAGCAGTAATCATTTTAGCCATCCAATTTTAATCTGTCACTCTATGCAAATGAGAGTCCTGAGAATTGAACTGAACTGTAAAATTGGAGGCATAGTGATTTAAGAAAAATCAGTTGAGGACGGCCACTGAGATCTAGAATGCAGCATAATTAAGCTTTAAATTACTAAGGAAATTGAATAACTGACTTGAGATCCATTAATAAGTATTATATTTTATTAAAAGTAGAGGTATCATGAACTATGCAGCATGCAAATTTTCAAGAGGTCAGTTCCCGGCAGTACAAAACTATTTCCAGTTCCAAAAAGTGTTCAAATGTCTTTGTCATAGTACAGAATGGAGATTTATTTCAGCCTTTCAGCTTCAGGAAAGCCTCAGTCTGAACTGCTCAGCTACGCTTTATCTTAACAGAGGTGGTTGAAAAGATACGGCTTTCTACAAGGTAACTCCGCCTCAGCTTCCCTCCTCTTCTGTACTGAACAACTGGTGGTAGTACACATGCGTAAAATGCTCCTGGAAGCCCAGGGAATTTCAGTATTGTTTGAGGGAGAGCTGTCAGTCCAGTTATTGCTCTGGAGGATCATCCATCACTGTTGCTGAATTCTACCCTCAGACCTCAAACCCCTGTCTTTTTAAAGCCATATAAGCCTGGTTGTCTCTGTGTTGTGTTAGCTGCTACAGAGGAAACCCTGCTAGTAAAAAACAGAGATTCACAGCAACTGGGCAAATAAACAATTATTTGTTTTATCATACATATCTAGGATGAAGTCAGTATGCTTATTGTGCTATCAGGATGTGCAAATAATGAAGAAATGTGATGGCAGAGTCTATCCTAAAATCATGCTTTCAGAACTCTTGAAAATCCATGGAGCTGGTAGATCAAAATCAGAAATGCAGATCAATTCTTCCCAAGATAAAAGTGGAACCCATGTGAGTCTTCTCAGCAAGAGAAAATAACAGTAGCTTCAGTCCATGTTACATGGATACCCATGGAGAAAAAGAACTGAACTCTGAAACCACCCAGAGAGGCAGGTCCAGTGCTGGGCTCCCCCGTACAAAGCAGACGGGAATATATTGGAGCAAGTTCAGCAAAGGGCCATGAGGATGACTAAGGGACTGGAGCATCTCTCATATGAGCAGAGGCTGAGAGAGCTGGGTGGGTCTCCAGCATGGTGGAGAGAAAACTCAGAGGGATCTTATCAATGTATATAAATACCTGAAGGGAAAGTATAAGAAGCCAGAGCCAGGCTCTTTTCAGTGGTGCCCGGTGACAGGACCAGAGGGAATGAGTACAAATCGAAACACAGGAGAGTCCTTTGGAACATAAAGAAACCACATAAGTGTGCACAGTTCTGAACAAGACAGACACTGATGAAAAATATAAAATCCCTGAGGTTACATGAGGTCTTTTTAGCTGGTATTTTCCAAGAACACTTCACTTCCCAAAGCTGTGCTATTTTTGAAGTTCATCATCAGCCAAAGCAACCAATGTGACGACAGACTTCTCAAACTAAATAAAAAACTGATTTCCAGGTAGAAGTTAATATTTACCCTATGTAATGTACTCAGGCAGCTCGGCTTGCTTGAGATCACTCATCTTTCAATCACAAGTGACTGCCAAAAATGTGCATGGCTTACTCCACCTAAATGAAGGCTTAACTTACTTGCAAACCCCCCAGTTTCGTGCATCACACCCCCTGAACCGGGATTTCAAAATGTAGCAGCTGCCAACCTGCCCGCACAACATTGAACAGGCTCTGTTTCCAAAGGCTGGGAACAAGCTGCTCCCCCCGTTCTGGCTCAACAACCACCAGCGAGCTCAGCTTCTTCTGAAATGTCACAGAGGGAAACACAGGCAGCTCACAGGCCAGGGAAAGCCTGCAACACTCAGATTCACTCCATTCATTAACAAAACTTCTAGGAAAGAAGTCCAGTTTCCACTTTGAGGCTGTTTACTGCTACGCTTTTAGCTCTACCAACCTAATAAAGGGCAGTTGCATCTGAAAGTGTGTCTTTTTCCAAATAGCACATTAACAAAAGATATTGCCGTTGTATATGTAACATCTTCAAATGTTTGTAACCATAGTTTGTAAAATGTTTATTGCTCTACTGTTAAAACGCTATTCAAATTGTAGCATCTTAAGTCCAGTGTAGTATACTAAAACAGTGTAGTCTATTTTTTACAGAGAGCTTAAGAATGTGCACAAAAAGATCCTACTTTCTTCTCCTTCCTTTCTAATTTTCTGACTTGGCCATCTTCTGATTTACAGCCCTCTTCTACAGCATGGCTTAAATCTTCTGCTTTCTTCTATTACTGGCATTCCAATGTTAAGTCGCTGCTGCTAATAGGAGAATTAAATCCCCAGTACAGGGATGATGACATATGCTATGCCTGAATGGACTTAAAGGAAGGGAGAGACACCCTGATGGCTGTTGCCTGCTTCCCATCCATTAGCACCATACCCTGCACCACGCCATGCCATTCGGCACGTATGCGCTGCTAGTCACACAACCTTGCAACTGTCATCCTCTTGTCATTCATGCTACAGCTGCAAATGCCCCTGCCATGTGTACCTCAAAAGGAGCCTGAAAACACAGAACTCCTCACTTCAGTGAGAATGTGATCAAACATTAAATTTTAAGCAAGTTTCTCTCCCTGCTTAACTGAACAGTCAAGAGTCATTCCTCAGCAACTAAGAAAAGTGACATATGACAAGCTGAAGCAAGATCGGAGCCAATGTTAATGTAAGTAGACATGGCCTTTTCCAACCCATCCATTCACAAAGAGATGCAGTTGTTGAGGGTATCTGGAGAGCATGTCGCAAAGCTTTCACACCACTACAAAAAGTAGTTTAAGCAAGCAAAATCTTCTGTTAAGAACTAACAGGTGTCAGGTCGCAGCAATACAGACCCAAAGAGTACAACATTTGCTAGACATAAGGTATTTTCAACTGCCAATGAAAAATCTAAAAAGAATGGTCAAATAGAGTGTATGTGTCTGTGTATAAAAATCATTACACCTCAGACATCAAATTAATCTCTTAAATAACTTATTACCATGGATAATTTCTCAGTTTCCAGTAGCCTATTCACTTTAATTTAAAATAGATTTAAGAGCTCAGACTATCAGCGTAGGACAGAAAAAAAAAAAAAAAAAAAAAAAACACCAAAAAAAAGGCAGGCATTTCCTATCTAGGAACCAGAATCAGTTCTTTGTGTCCTACTGGTAGATCAATTATGTATTAGAGCTGCTGCTGCTTGACTTTTAATCCACATTAGTTCACAGACCTTGAGCAAATTTGATGTTACCATATTAAAAAGGGAAAGCACTAGGATAAGATATACAGAAAAAAAAATGGAAAACAGATCAAGCAAGGGTCCAATTAATCAGCCAAATGCCAGCAATGAAGAGACAGGCTGCCTACTACCAGCACACAGGGAAATAAGAAATGCATAGATAATTAATTTCAAGTCCCTTAAATGTAATAAATCCCACTTGGAATAACCATAAGATCATTTTTAATATGCTGCATTGTTACCTTTCTTTTTGTCAATTCAGGCAAAAACATCTGCTGATGTGTATATATGTGCACATTGTAGTACTATAGATATAGAATACCTGTTATCATCCTGAAAGAGTAACATTTTGAGCTACATTCTAGATATCAGATACCAGCTGCATGCATAGCCATTTAAAGATCCTGGCTGTGTATTTACTGAAATAGATAATTTAAAGCAGTACTCCAGTCAGCTTTGCTCATTTTGGAGCCCGGCTGATAAATCTTCACACATAGCTGAAGCATTAAGAAGTCTTCCATTTTCTGAACCAAAATTCCTGCATCATCATATCCACTACAGCCTTTCAGCACTAAAATTAAAAGCAGCATGAATATTTAAGTGTTTTGTCATAAGAATGCAGTAGCTAAATCTGCTAGTATACAAAAGGCAAAAGCAACCTTAGAATTTGAGTTCACTGAAATATAGGATGGAAGGGAAGAAGGAAGATATAAAAAAAGGGGGAGAATTATCTCAAAATGCTTGCTAGCTATTACTAATGCCCTAGGAGATGTAGTCTGAGTGCTCTAAGCTTCCATTTCCTTACAAAGGCAACTTCATTTGGTTGAAATATTTTTCCTATGGTGCACAGTAGTCTCTCCTGGAAGCAGGAACAGATACAGCCTAGAGGTAAATGGGGATGTGAGGTGTCTGAATGCTCCACTCAGTACTGGCAGCCATCCCAATCTGAAACATTTCCGTTTTGACCCATTTGATACTTGTCTATGGAAAGAAAAAATCTCTAGAAGGGAGACACTTTACATAAACATTTTCATTTAGTTTTGATGGAAAATTTGCGACTCTTCTTGGAAAGGCTGTAGTGTCAAAGGTTATAATGTTTCTGCTTAATTTTTTATAAGAACTCAAGTGCCCTTGAGTTCTATACTTACAGATTCCACTCTGTTATTTGCCCTGATCATACAAAATGCAAGCTTAGCCAGGATCAGAAATTGCATTTCATGCAGATCTGATGTGGAGAGTTACCTGATGGAATAAATTACAGGCAAGCACTGTGCACTATCTGTGTGTCCCAAGACACCCTCGGTATTCAAACAGATCGCTTTGTTATTTTGGGCTGTGACACTGCTGAAAACTTGATCGCCCGGTTTTGTGACTGTGAGAGACCTCACCTGCAAAGTGAGGCCACCCACGTTAGTCTCCAGGTAGAAGCCACCGTGCTGCTCAACGGTGGTTGGCACTTCAGTAACTCGTTCCCCTCCTTTGGACTCAACTCTGCCCCGAGCACAACTGGAGAGAATTGGTGTGCTCGCCAGCTCTCAGCAGAAAAAAGGCAACTGAGGTCTTAACTGCTTCTGGGTATTTAAAGTCCCATGGTGCCATTGTTTTAACCCAATGTCTTGGTCAAATAACAACCCAAGTAATCTCATTCTGCCTATCTCAATGCTCTCTAGACTATCAGCTGACTCCAACATTTGTACTGCAGCATTTAGCTGCCTCCAAATGTCACCAAGCATTGAAAAACACCAGACATGACAATTTATTTGATGCAAGATGTGATCGTGTCATCACTTCAAACACTTAACACTGAGAAGATCTATAAAAGTTAATAGCAAGTGGGTCTGCTGAGCTCAACTCTCTGACATTCCAGTCCTGCTCCACCAGCCTGCAAGTGTGAGTGCAAAGATCTCCAAAGCAACGTTCTTCACATACAGCTCACTCACTTGAACTCACCGGGGACTTGCACTAATTTGACTGCATCAGGTGTACTCCACAATCTCTGACTACAGAGGCAGGCCTTGCCCTAGTAAAATATACCATAAGAAATACCAAGATACACAAAATAACATTTTACAAAACCCAGGCAGCATCTATACTGTGCATTCAACAGCACCCAGAAGCATTCATGGAAGAGAAACTCAATTATCTATACTGTGAAAGTGTCAGAACAAGTCAAAGCTACCAAGCACTCTCCCAAACAATTTGGAAGGTAAGCAGAAATCAGGCACCATTTCCAAAATGCTCTTGGGATGTAGCTATCTCATTAGATTAACAAAAACATTAATAGCCAGGACACAGCCACTCCAGCAGTAGGGAGCAGCCCTGGGCACATTATTAGTACAGACATAGTTACACTCTCTTAGAGACATTCTCCACTGGTGGCTGCCCATTATAAAACAGCAAGAAACTCATGAAAATATGAAGTAACTTAAAATTATTATGTCTCATGCAAAACAAACATTTTCTCTTTCAAATGTAAACTATAGGCCTTGTAAATTCTATTGATTACACAGATTAAACCTTTTAAATACCACTAATTAAACAGAGTGGCTACTCAAGCACTATGAGGTCTATTGTGTAAATATATATTAAGGATTCCTGGGAGCTGTTTCCATCCACTGTAGTGACCTCTATGGAATAGCTTTTTTTAAAGAAAATTAGTATCACACAAATGTTTCTGTTCTTTTTGACTGTTGTTTAAACTTTTCTTGTCCACATTCTGTATAGTCTGAAATGCAGACTAGAAATGGCTGTAAGATATACACAATTCTCCAGGCAAAATACTTGCTATTACTCTCTTACCCGTCAGGTCTTTGCATCCCTTTCCTACAGGACTGAGCAATGTACTGTATCTTAAGTGTTAAGTAAGTAAATTCTGTCCATATTCCCATTAAATCAGTAGGTAACTCAAAGATGTCAACCTTAGAAGTCTGGGTTCAATATGAAATTGGTACTTGGGAAAAGTGAGGGAGCAGAAAGAGCCCAGCTGTGAACATCAGCCACAAGTGCAGGACACCAGTGCTTACTGACCAGATCTGGTGAGAGCACGCAGGGCTTTTGGAGAACCTCAGCTACAGCAACATAACTAACTGCTTCTGAGGAGCTAGACTCTGCATCAGATGAGAATCGGGCCCAGTTTAATTTCATAATTAACAAATCCAAAGTAAATAATAATCCACATGTGGGGCTGCAAATGTTGACCCCAATAGCTATTTCCGATGGTCTTAAAGAGTAACTCATCTGGGCTGTGAGATTCTCCTTTTTCAAAACAATGTACCTGTCCTGGAAACAGTTCTCCACTATTGAGTATCTACTGAATGCTGCTTCTGTATAAGAGGCTTCATATGCATAATAATAAAACCAATTTATCCCCTATCATCAGCAGGGTGAACAGCAGAGCCCCAATGGGAACAGGAGCTAGGCTAACAGAGAAGCTGAATTCATAGTAAATAAATAATGTGATCAAGACCTTTTCATGGTTTTGTATTTCACAGAAGAAAAATCAATTTCCAAGTATTTTATTTTTTGGAATAAAGCTCTCTCTCATTGTGTTTTTTTGACACATAAGTAAATACAGATGTAGATGCATTCACCAAAAAAAAAATATCTTTTCTAAAGTGCTATTGTTAAACAAGTGGTGACAGATTAATATAACCCAGCATCAATGTAAAAAGCTTGCAATGTGCATTCCACAAGAGCACCAAGCTTACAAAATAAAGCATTGTGGCATGATTAGCAGGCTGTACATAGTTTTATATAGTCCACATAAAATAGGATTCTTCCCTGATCTGTATCTGTCATACTGAGATGTGTTTTTCAGTACTACACAAAGCAGTAAAAATTACAGATGCTATTTACTATGAAAGCATCTGGACAAGTAAGTGCATCATCTAGCATTGCTGCAGACAAAAAGTATTCCCAGTGAAGATCATACTGCGTTGCTCAGGACATGGCTCCCAGACAGGTAAAGATATTTTTTCTTTATCTGAAATAACGCCGGAAGCAAGAATCAAACCAGAAGTCAAAATTTTGAAATTCAAGCAAGTAACTCTCTGTCCAACCTGGCATGCCTAGCTTTGTTTAAATCCGCATCAAATTGACACCAGCTCTGCTGATCTCTGTGGAGAGGCGACCGCCGCCAGCTTGCCGAAGCTGTGGGGCTTCAAGAGCGCAGGAGGCTGCACCAGAGCTGGCAGGAGCCTGCAGATGGGGGCAAGGGAAGAGAAAACGCAAAGACACAGAAAGATACCAGCATGACAGACAGGAAAGTTTGGACCTCCTGCACTAGAGCATCTTGTCTAGCTCAAGAGGACCGAAAAGGGTGGCAGAGGTTTGGATCAGTTTTGGTGAAAGGCGCCTGCATGCTCTCCGCAGGTAACCTTTGAGCCTTTTCGGCAAGGATGGAGAGTGGCATTCATTACATTAACTGCGTTAACTAGAAATGTGATTGTTAAATTTAATTAGAGATGTTTAAAAGATGGGTTTGACTCACTGTTATGTAATACTAAGGGAAGCAAGATCTATTTTAGGACTCTGAAAACGAGGGCAAAACAAATGGCACACACAAATATGAACCTCTGCCCCCAATTCACACTCCATGGCCTGGGCCTCGCCTGCCCCCGACACACTCACCTATTGCCTAGGAAACAACCCAGAGATTTGACTGTTTAGCACTAACTCCTCTAATTGTACTCCTGATGACATTTCCTTGCAGTGACATCTCCTATTTCCACCCCTCCTTCTCCTTTTCTTTAGCACATAAATGCACTACAGTATCTTTCACTGTAAAATGCCATGCTGTTCATCCCATCTATTTTATTATTAATGCCCAAGAAACAGGATGCCCTCAGTTGCTGCATTACCCGTTTTCTCTGCCTCCTCCCCAGTTCCCCTGTTCTATGCAAACTGTCCTCTCCAGATTTCAATGCTGTAGGTCACCTTTCACCATCCCAAAGACTTCAGCCCTTATTTCCCCTGTTCTCTTCCCACTGATTGTCATCCCGGGGGAGCTCCCTTCACTTACGTGCATTTCACTGTCATCCCTGTGCCAAAACGCACATCCCTCCACTTGTTCTGCCTTCCACAGCCAAGATTCACTCATCATACTACTTGGCTGAAAGCTCACTAACAGCACTGAGCAAAAACTCTCTCAGTTTTTATTTTCTGTAGCGTTACAGCAATCCCCACGAAGCACTCAGCTAGTAAACTCACATCCTTGGGAATATCTGTAAAGTCCTGCTCTCCTCTAACACCATAGCTCCCACTGCAAGACCAACACTTAACATGTCTTCCTACACACCTGACGCTTTTATCTTTACTAGTCTACTGCCATGCTTTTTGTTGCCTAAAAATTATTCAATTTAAGGGTTGGGGTTTTTTGATCAATTTGGTTTTGATGGGCCCAGGGCTGTGAATTTCAATCCATGTTGAAAGTATCAAACCCAAGAGAGAAAGCACAAGAGCCTGTCTTCCACCAGTAAAAGCAGAAAAGGAAAACAGGCTAACACTATTTGGGTGACCAGAATTGTGGTCTGTGTGAATCCTGACTGAATCTGACTGAACCCACTTTTTACTTTTTATTGTGTGTTCAAAAAAAAAAAAAGAAAACTCTGAACAAGGAGAGGTGAAAAGCAAGTAGCACCTAGCCCAACGTGATGCACTAAGAGCAAAAACAGTCATTTTGAAACCATCTGCTTTGCAGCAAGACATGTCTCCGGCAATACAATACATGAATCAAAGAAGATTATGCCTGAGGTGTGCTGCAGAACATGGAACAAAACAAGTTTTCCTAAATCAACCTCCCCATCAGCCTGTGACTGATGGAAGCTCAGGAATGC
>KL289179.1:0-23462 GCA_000699545.1 Podiceps cristatus | reverse complement strand
TTTTTATTTCTCATTTTCTTCCTTCATCCTTAGTTTCCCGATGTCTTTTTTTGACTCTCTTGGTCTGTTCTTCCTGAATAGTGCCTCTGGCATCTACTTCCCTCCCATGTAATTACCAGCAGATAACATATTGTTATTCCTATGGTAAAAAGTTAAATTTTAAAGGTTAGCAATACTTTATTGAGATTATTGATACTACAAATGAATTTTTGTGAAGTTTTTAACTACTGATATTTTAGGAAGATAATCATACATCAGTAGGTTTGATTTATTTTTGAAAAAACAGTTAGAAATTGTAATAACAGGAAGCAGACTGATGTTATAAGGAAAAGATTTTGCAAAATCTGTGTATATTTGTATAGAGGTAAAATAAGTAAGTTAGGAAGGTGACTCATTGGTGAGGAAGTGACATTTTTACATTGTTTGTAATTTGACTTCTGAAATTAGAAGCACAAAATTGTAAGAAAACCTAATTAATCATAATTTTATCATCGTATTTGCTGACCATACGTGTTTAAAATCACATGTAGAGACTGTTACTTAAAAGTAAAATAAAACTACAGATTTTCTTTCTTGAGATAGCTTTTTATCATTGAACATTTTTTACCACTCATTTTTATGAAATATGAGCTATTTCTGGGATATTTTTCTTTGTAAGATGATGATTTGTCCATAATTTTTATTATAAAATGAATTTGTGTCAGTAGCAGGGCTTCTTTTACTTTTGGACACATGCATGTTTCTTCCTCTGACACCCCTGAAGATCCTTCACTGCTATGACTCAATAATATAGGAGTAGTATCAGTGGGTGTATCTCTCAACATTATCCACAAGATAGGAAGCTAAGTATAAACTTTAAAACCCCACACTTGTAAAACTCTATTCCTTTTATGGAAAGTGGGGGGTTTATGTGTTTGTTTGGTTTGGTTTGGTTAGGTTTTTAAACTTAAAATTTACAGCAGAGGACCTCAAAGCAACAAAAAGAATAGTAGGTGCCCTGTATTTTACTATTAGAGATAAGAGGCTTACATCAAAGATAAAGTCTGCTATGTTAACCAGGGTAAAGTTTGGATTCAGGGACTCTTACTTCTGTCAGTTACCCACTTCATATTATGATATTACCATCCCTCACTTGAATTTTATTAGCTCATCTCCTTCTAGTTACCCCATTGTAGCTACACCAGCTTTGTAGCAGCTCTGATCTCACTTCTCAACAGTCAGAGAGACTGCCTCCTCCCAAACAGCAATACCAACTCACTTGTAGGGAGTGGCAAAGCAAATGTATACTTCATCCTCCCCCTGGACACTACACATTACATTCATGGTACTCCCAGGCCCTTCTTTTTCTCTGAACGTCTCAGATAGGATAAGTAGAACTAGTATAACTATGGCATTTGGCTATGCAGAAGGATGAATACAAGAAATAGTCATTATAAAAGCAGCAGAGCATGGACTTTCTTCTTAGTAAAATAAATTTAGTAATACAGCACTTGTGAGTGATAACCACAGTCCTCTGCTTATCTTAAATACATGAGGAAATTCCGTATCTACCATTCTTGATTATAGTACCTTGTGCTTCAGATGAAGAAACGGAAAAAGATAACCAGAACCTCCAAACTCCACAATTACCATGCACATGTATCTCACATCCTTTACAGGCAGATAAATCAGTATCTCTTATAAATAAATTATTTATGATTGCCACACTCGTCTATTTGATACCAGAGTTGCAGTCTCTGTTGTCAAGTACTAAAGTACAAAATATTTTTGCTTAGCCATTTTGATAAAATATATTATTCTCCCAAGCTGA
Source organism: Podiceps cristatus (assembly GCA_000699545.1). NCBI lineage: Eukaryota > Metazoa > Chordata > Aves > Podicipediformes > Podicipedidae > Podiceps > Podiceps cristatus. Next base: position 21,652 of record KL289179.1, on the reverse strand, counting down.
GTCATCTTCATGTGTTGTGAAGTCCTGAAAATGGAAAAATCTACTAGATTTCCAGCTGATTTCCAGTACTCCCTTTTTCTGGTTGCTAACAATATTTATGGATATTTCACCTATAGTGGAATCCTTTGTAGTCAGTCTAATAAAAAGCAACATTTTCCATTAGTATGCAAAAAGACCTCCCTCATATTCCAACAGTTTCCAACATTTAAAATTTACTTTACACCTAAAAAAAAAAAAAAAAAAAAAGTTCTTTGGCTTGGATAACCAAGAAAATAATGATGTTGGAGCATGAAGGATGACATGAATTTGTTTTCATTATTTATTTCCAAAAACTATAACAATGCCATAATTGTACATAGGACATTTTGATAGGTATTGATTAGATACTGAAGAAACAACCTCTTTCTCAAGTAGCTTATATGTCTTCCTAAACTTGAAAGCAATAGGTGTAAAGTTGGTTTAAATGATTTTGAATGCATGTGCATATTTAAATTTGCTAGCCAAAGTACTTACATATGATTTCTTTCTGGCCCTCGGAAGTTTTAAGCTCTAACTTTCTATGATAGAGCAGTCAAAATGCTGGACAAACATAATCTGCTCTGAAAACTGAAAATAGGCTCTAAATATCAATTCTTCTCACAAAATTTTTAACAGTTAACTGCCTTAAAGACTATAGCTGTAAGTAACAACACAGAAACTTATTTTACAATAGAATCTCATGTAAATGGCAGTTATTCATTAATTTACTGACTTTCTTTAAATGTATGTCTTTGTTTTCATTAACAGCAATGCTGACCAGTTAGAATGAGTTTAGTAATGGAAGGCAAAGGACCATTAATGGACATTTTAATCTTCCAGTCTGAGTTATGTGGATATTTTGATTGTGCCTATGACAGGAATAAAATTTAGATTTTCCTAATATCATATTTTCTTTCCAGGTTTGTGGAGACCAAAACCAAGGAGCAGTTTTCCTACGTGAATTCACATTGATTCGGAGAGAAAGTCTTCATGATGATTTCCTATCTGATTTGCTGAATAATCACAAAACAGAAGATTCGGTAGGATTCTTCTATTATTCTAAAATATGGGATCATAAATGCTTGTAGTAATACAGGTTTTTGTGATAGGGCTTCCATTCTACTTCATGTTTTATGGAAAGTTACAAAATTAGATTTGTTACATAAAATGTCATCCTAAAAATATTGGAAATTCCATGTAAATAAAGCCTTTTTCATACAATGAGTGTCAAATGCATATAAGGTTTCATTATTTTAAGGAGGACAGACTTTTTCAAAAGAAGCACAGGTTGCTCTTTTGCTTTCTAATGAAAATTTTTCTCATTCAGTTTTTTGGCAGTATAATTTGCTACCATTGTTTGATTTGCACAGGCAAACGGACAGATTTTTTTATTAAATATGAATGAGTAAATTTAAATTCATAGGTTATGTAAAAAATAAATAATGCTTTGGAAAGTATAATTTTATAAAATGCACCAAGGAATGTAACAAACAGGGAGAAGAGTTTTATGAAAAATGTTTTCACTCTTTTCTATATATGCCTGGGAAGGTATTTGTTCCAGGTCTGAAGGATTTCATGTCTGTCTAGCAGCTAATTCTCTAATGATTTTGAAGAAAAGAATGTGGAAGTAAAGCACTTGGGAGTCATGCTTAATCATGTTTTAATACGAAATACAGCAAGCCAGCTGGTTTTAAACTGCAATAAATTTATACGTCTGATATTTTCAAGGGCTGATATGTTATGATGTCCAACACATTGTGGTTTAACAGAAGTGGTAGTGCATTAGCTTCTGATATTACCATGAATTGGTGATGTATTTTGGGGATTAAAGTTCAAATAAAGGCTCTATAGGGTAGGAAAAAAAAAGGAAAGTGATTCTAGAATAATTAAGTGTTGGCACAGCCATGCTTACTGCCTTTTAAATCAACTTTTTCTCATAGCCTCAGAGGGCAGTGCCTGAAGTTACCTTTCTTAGTGCATGAGTGAATGTCAGCCAATATCATTGATGGGAGCATGTAGAGCTAGGACTTTGGAAGGATGGGGTGGACGTCTTTTGATAAGTCTTGTTGCTCAGGTCAAAGAATCCAGTTAACAAAAGGAGAGAAGGCATTAAACAGTCCACTGTGCTTGTGCTAATCCATCTGCTCTCAGACAAGTTATCCTTAGTGCTTTACAAGTGCTAAAAGAGATTTCCGATTAGGCAAAACCAGCACTTTGTTCTACCACTGTGGGTAATTTTATAGCAGTTTGGGATTGTATCAAGCAACTGCTTTACTGCCAAGACAATAAAGATTCATTGAACAGAGAGTGTTGGTCTTCCGCTACTCCCATCCACTCATCAAGATGGTATGGCTGAAATTGTTATTCATTAAAACCATTTATTGTCTGTGGTCCAGAGAAGAAAGCAGAATTTTATTACTGTTTTGTTGGTACCAGTGAACTCTTTTGCTGTTTTTCTGAGTTGTGCTTGTCTTACGCCTGTTAATAAGTGTATTGTGGCTGTGTTCACACAAGCAGAAAGTACTTTGCAAATTATTCATAGATTTGACTTCAAGGCAGTGTTCTTTTTCTATCATTATTTCACAAGGATGCTTTGTCATTCCTGTGATCTTCTTTCATATATGTATGAAAACACAGCTACACTGAAAGAGGATCCCACAGAAAATATGACTTTGCAGTCTTCTTTAAGATATAACTTAAGGAACTTTTATTCTGACCTAATCTCTTTGTGATACCACCTTCAACTACAGAAGCTCACTCTGTTTTCTCTGCATGTTTGATTCAGTAGGGAACAGGTAGTATGGAAGAGCTTGAAGTAACTTCTCTGTATTTTGCCTGAAATGTTTTAAACGTGTGGTATCATGACTTGTTTACTCTGTGCTATGCAAGCTTTATTTCAAAGACAAACATTAATTTCAACAAGGGCTTTTCTCTGGCACTTATTCTAAATTTCTATTTCTTAAATATTAGTGAATTTATTTTCCTAAATTTCTGTGGCACAGACAGACTATTGTTCCTGTTTTATGGATATAGACTCAAGGCTCACAGCCATTAACATCAGAAACATCCGCTTTTCTTGAGTGCTCTGTTTGAGATGCCAGGATCATTTTTTTTTCCAGTTCACCTCACATGACATAGCCATAAGTTCAGAGTGGAACTATTGACCTCAGATGCAATCATGAGTGCTCAGCATCGTTGTCTATTAAGCTGAAGGTACAGGTAAGGCATCTACAAGAACGTGATTATTAATATATCAGAAAAAGCGTTACAAGTTACTTGGTTGGAGTGGTACAAAAACTGTTGCAGAGGCAGAGATACACTTTCCCAGAACAGAAAGCACAAGCTATATTCCAGAACCAATATTTTTCAATTCATAGTACCAATCCTTTTTTTTGTTTGTTTGTTTGTTTTGGTTTTTTTTGTTTTTTTCCTTGTAATTTCCACTGTGGTCATGGTGTATCTAATGAGAAAATCGACCGCAAAGATGTTTTTCTGACAAATAAGACACAGAGAAAACACTCTCTTTTATCATACTTCCCCAGTAAAACTCCCACTTTGGTTCTTTTTAGGAGTGCTGTGACTAATATAAGGTAGGCTTGTCTGTTTAGAACTTTCAAAATGAGTGTGCACACAGAGCCACAATGAAAGCTATGTACCTAGTGTCTCAATAATCATTTATAGAAATCTTTAACCTCTGTATTTTCCCCTGGTGATGACATGAGCTGATTTGATGCTTTTTGGGAAAATTCAGGCTGGTGATGCAGATTTATGAGTTACTGTCTGAAGAATGTGTCTTCACTCTTCAAAAAAAGACCATATATAACTACTTCTGTAGGTAGCTGAGAGCATCTGAAAAGGTTGATTCACTTCTGATGTTGAAAAGTAGTATCTCCATAACTCCATAACCATTTGGGAGAAGAGAAGCTTTTCCAGGGAGGCTCTCATGTTATAAATGAAAGAATGGCCACAGTCAGTGAGCAGATATGTAAAACTTTCTGGCCTAAGCCTTATACCTGTTAGCAATGATGCTGTAATAATACCTTGCAATTCCCAGCAAAAGTTGGAGAGATCAAAAGAGCTTTTGGTTTTTGTAACCAGTTACTATAACAAATACGCTTAATGAGGAAATGCACAACCTGCTTGTGAGGCAGTTTTAAGCATTTGTTTGCAAGCTTGTGTGTTAAAAATTATGTTAGCTTGAGATAGGTAATGTCCAATGCATATTACAGAACAGTATGTCACCTTTTCTGCTGTACCATAGTGGATACTCTGTTTCTACAATCTTTAGGCTTCATCTTGGTCATTGAAATGGCCCACGGTGACATTTTCCTTGTCTTTCAATTATATTTCCAACCTTGCAAATTATGTGATTTAGCCTCTTAATACAGTAGCCATTAGGTCTTAGAGTGTCCATTTTAATATAAGCACTAAAACCCAAGTCTGTGTACTCAACCATCATTAATTTCAGGGGGGAAAATTACTAGAAGCCAGTGGAAGATTTTCTTTTTTATGATTTTCTGTCTCGTGTAAAGCCAATAGTTGAGATCAACAAAATTGTTCAAATGAAGCCACTGAGGTATGAAACCCTCAATTCCTAAATGATGTTGGTTTTCTTTCTTTTTTTCTGGAAAAAATACTAAAAATAATTGAAGAACTAGGGCAAAATAAAAATATAATGGAGCAGAAGGATTTAGAATGTTTAGTGGAAACAAAACTTAGGGTTAAAGAAATTACTAGTTTAAAGAATGTCCCAAAGATTCAATAATTTTCTGAAAGTTGCTGTTTATGTGTTCCTGAAAGTCAGAGATAATATTATTTGGGATTCATGAATCCTGAGGCAATTGTATAAGAAGTAACTGCTCTACTGAGAAATTATTTAAAAATCTTAGATAAAAATCCGAAGTTTTCTGTGCTGAGATCTGATTCCGAGATGAAGTTTTTGACTAGAATATCTCTACATTATTATGAAGCAAGAATTAAAGTAAACCCTGTACACAGTGAAGAAAATCTAAGACAGGTGTCTAAACTTTGCTTTTTTCCTGTGTAAGAATTGATTCTGGTATTTACAGTATAGTACTTATGCATTTCAGATGGAAGGGATAATATTCAGAATTTAAATATCTTGTGCATATTATTTATCCTTGGGGTTTTTTTTGGTTTGGTTTGGGTTTTTTTGAGCTATACTTTTTTTTCCCCTTTGTACCCTGAATTAATAGATGTGGAACAGTAGAGGATGCTCAGCCCATTGACTAAGGAATTTCCGAGCTTCTCAGCTAAAGATCATGTGTTTCTAAATGGTTATAAAACCCAGCTTTGACCTCCTTAGTGATGGGAAATCACAAGATCTCAGGAATTACAGGGCCTGCCCCATGCAACTGCTTATGTGACAGATAAAGAAAAATGCTTTGAAGATAGGAGGGACTCTCCTCTGACTAGCCTTACCTTGTATTTGCTCTTTATAGAGAACAGATCTCCCTGGTACAAATTAAGACAGCCCAGTGTATGTCACTGCCAACCTGATTATTTGAAAATCATGAGTCTGTCCTAGCAAAACCATGAGACTGACCTCAATATTTTGGGTTGTGAAGCAGAGCTGCCTGAATTTCTACTTGCACTCAGAGACCAGGAATTGTTTAATAGTTTTCTTAAAAATAATGCCCTCAGAGAGATCCAAATCAAACTGGGGCTTTGTCTGGGGGGCTAAGGAAAGCATTGGGCAACAATTAGGGCACAGACTTCTCACAGGCCAACTGTAGCAGTTGCATGGCATGGCAGAATATGGTTTGTGAAGCTCACTTTCATACCATAACAACTTGGTTTCTTTAGACCAAGATGCTCCTAGGCCAAAGGTTAAACACCGTTGATTTAGGAGAATCTCATCTCTTTAGAGATGTCAGCAGCCTTTTCAATTTTTTCAGTGAAATGGAAACTTGACTGCAGATAGTGGGATTGTCTTCTTCCATATAAACCATCTCAGCAGTTTCAGCAGTTCCAAAAAATCACTTGCCACCGGCTGATAAATTGTGCTGTGATTTTACTAAGTAATATCATCCTTTGTATTACTGTTCTCATAACTGATTATTGTCAAGTTCTTTAATGTATCATAGTAATCTTTAAAAAAATTATTTTGTTAAACTTCTGTCTTGTGATTCAACTCACATACATGACTGCTTCTTACCCACTTACTGTATTGAGTATGGACTGTTTTCAGTGAAAATAATTTTCTGTCACAAAAGTTTTGAAATGTTTTTCAGTCTATACTTTAAAAATTGCTACTTGTTTCCTTCAGACTAAATTGCTCTAAGTTGATCAAGGCTTTTGTCTTAAAGGTTCACCTGCTTTATAAAGGGAAAGTATTAAATATGTTTGGAGATCTGCAGATCATCAAAACCAAAAAGTATGATTGGCATTTCCCACTTGCTTTGATTCTAAATGTCTTCAAGTGCTCAGATACCAAAAGGTTCTAATGTTTTCTTGTCCATTTTTCTGATTGCCTCTTAGTTATATTATTTACATCCCTTTAAAAATACAAGTATGACCACTGAATGTTTTGGATCCCTAACTGTTGCTATATTTTTCTTTTTCTGTTAGAAAGCCAATCAAGACACTACTGCTCAGAAAAAAAAAAAAAAAAAAAAAAAAAAAAAGGTTACATTCCGAAGCTTTGAACCCAGGTCTCACAGCTGCCAAAACTGTCCCATGACTGTATCTAGTACTGGAGTTGATGCAGGAGGAAAGGAGGCTGTTTTTAGAAAGACTGAGTTATTAGCCTTGCCCACATTAGGAAAATGAAAAATTGAAACACAACTAAGCCATTGTTTGTGTAATGATATAAAACACTGTTTGGTCTACCACAGTACTTAAACAGAGTTAAATTTATTCATATCTGTTCCAGACACCTCTTTCTACAACTGAAATTTTCCCTAATTTCCATCAGATTAAGTAGCTTTTCTGTTTGTCTCACTGAAGTACCAGAAACTCAACAAAATTTATATAATAGTTTTTATGGAATTTATTAATTAAGGTGCAATGGGTGAAGGGTGTCAAGTAGATGAAAGAATAATGTGAAAGGTCTTTAGTAAGGAAGTCAGGATACTGACCTGAGGTATTCCAAACTTCCTTTTCTACCTGAGTTGATGAATCTCATCTTGAATTGTTCTATAGAAGACAAAACATGAGTGAAAAGAGCTATAAACTTTTAGCAGCTAGTAATGATGAAATGAGTAGCTCATTTAAATGTTTTGGAGGAAAGTCCTCCTTTTTGTTGGACTTAGATGATATCCTTGAAGAAGAATATCCTTTTCTACTGCTAGGCAAATGTTTGCTGATTTTCTATGTTATAAATACTAACTGATCATGCTAGTAAAAAATGTGGTTGCATAGGTTTAGCTGCTTGCAAGTTTACCATTCTTCACACCTTCATATTTCTGTGTTAGGCTGGTATATCTTGGAAGTTCTGTTAGCTTGCTTGCTTTCTTTGTATGTGTATATATAATACATATGCCATATATAGCTAATTGAGATATAGGCACACACACATACCCCTTTATAATGTGCATATGTCTATCCAGATGCCATGTTTACAACACGAGACTCAGAAGTAGTCTGAGAGAGAAGTCTGAAGTAGTTTAGACAAATGCTCACTACTAAGTTGTCTGAAACAGACCAGAGGAACAAGTCACAGATTATTCTTTCAGTTGCGCTTTTCTGATAGTTATAAAGAGACTTCTGAACTATGGCCTGTGATGCTTTAGGACCACAGGCTTTTCAAGAACACTTCTTTTGCTAGCCAGTTGTACAGAGCTTTGTTAACTATACTGAATGTAGGCATAGAGGCTTTGAGATCAACACTAGTCTGCCTGCAGTCCTCCGTCCTTGATCAATGCCTCTCAGCCTCACTGCAAATGAAAGGGGGATTATTTTTTTCCATTCTCTGTTCACATGGGCTGCCTCCTTAGGATGAAGGCTGGAGAATCTAGCCTAGGGAGCTTTGACTATCTAAGGGAGAGGTAGCACATCGGATGGATTAGAGAATGTTAGAAATGCTTAAACTTTTTCCTTTTTGGGTCACACTAAGCTATGCCAGGGCATTATTCCTAGAAAAATTATACTCCTGAAAAATCACTGGCAGGGTTCAGAGTCTAAATTTAGTTTTCTGGCCTAAATGTAAGTCTGTATGCCTGCATATTTCCTAGCTGTCATGTGTGCCATCATATCCTTGCCTGGTTTATTGAGTTGCCTCTGGTCTAGGATACTGATGAAGCATTTTGAAAACTCCTGCTCCTGAACTGTCTTAAGTAAGACAGTGCCAATTTCAGTATCAGCAAAAAGTACGGGTGGATGAGTACGTAGTTTAAGTCTGTTTCCCTTTCCGTAGGTCTCTTTCTTTTTCTTATTCTTTTTTTTTTTTTTTTTTTTTTTAAATGATGTTAATTTGATTCTCATCTCATGATTGCTATAAAGCTTACAGGAATAGTTATCAAGAGCATAAACTTTTAGAAGTCACTTTGTACAGCGTACCTATAGACAAAACTTATATTTTCCCATGTTCCAATAAAGAAATCTGCAAGTGGGTTTATAGACCTGGCTAAAGCCTATACATGGTCAGAATCAAGTGGCTGCTTGCAGAACAGTTTTCTAGCATTTACTCTGCTCTTACTATCTAGATTTACAATGGTAATTACTTGAAAAGCTATGAATGGATGACCACAGAATCAGAATAAATCCTAAATTGCTCATGCTCAATTGCAGTACCATTAGGCACAATGTGGTTTCAATACTCAGTTGCCACATACTGAATTGCTAGATCATGATGAATGTGTTTAATCTGTTGGCATTTTTAATTAACATTCCATAATTGTCTTATTAAATCCTTATTTGAAGATTACATTCAAGTCAGCTTCAGTTTTATTCTTGTATGCGTTCCATGGCTTCTATTCCTTACTTGTAGCTTTCAGATTAGTAGTGCAGGCCTGTATCCAAATATGTTGGCTGTACTCCATTATGCCTTATAACAAGATGTTTGTCAGTCTGATCATACCAGATTTCTTGCAGACTTTTGGGAAAGAAAGCAGCAAAAGATTACTGGTAAAGTTTAAGCAGCGGGTTTATCAGAAAAATTCTGATATAAGATATAGGATATATAACATCTGCCCTTGAAATAACAATCCACTGTAATACTTTTTCTGCTACACAGACATGTTGCTGGAGTGTGCTTTCAAAATAAAAAAATAAATATATTGAATTTTTGCATCATCTTGTACAACCTTTTATGCATACAATGTCTTATCCAAAGAGTAGTAGTTATTTGTTATTCTGCAGAGAGATTACTATTTGAATGGGAAGCTTATTTCTGTTCCATGTAGGTTTTTGCTCTGTGTCATTCCTATCTGATCTCCTTCAGCAGTGATGATATTTGTTCTTCCCTCTTCCTCAGGTGGAATAGTGTGGGCACTGAAAGAATCCTCTTTTTTGAATATAAATGTACCATGATAGGTATTTATTATCATTCCTATTTATAATGAAGATAGGAATGAATCTGCATTATGACCAGAAGAGGTGAGTTTTCCCTATGCTGTTTTGGATCATAGAAATACATATGTTGACTGCTCCCCGTGTACCAAATTCAGTTTTCAGATGCTGTAGACCATTGTGCAGCTTCTGGACTAAGATCTGGACCAAGAATGTTGTTGAGAATTTATGGGGAGCGAAAGATGGGTTTAAGGTGGTCTAAGTACTCAGAGCCAGTTACCTAACTTGTCACTGAAAATACTACATGTAGACTTCTGCATGATGAGAATTTTTACATCTTTCCCATCCAATGGTATGCAATGGAAAACGACATCACATATCAGTAAAGATTAGCCATCTGCAATATTTTTTGCCCTCATTAGCCAACTAAAAATCAGGAGATTACAATTAACAATAATATTTATGCAGAATATTTCCACTTTTTTGTTGGTTTTGTAATTTTTACAGCTGTACTTAAGTAGCTTGGGGATCTTTGATATTAGTTTAGCTGAAAGACATTGCTTATGATAACAAGAAGTGCTTCTGATACTGTCTTTATTTAGGCCTACATCATTCCAGTAAAGAGATATGTTTGAGGAAAAGAAATTTGTCCTTGACTTTCACCTGAGTATCTTACTCGCTTGTAAAATTCTCTATAAATGTATGGTTATGAACATATTGTTCCTAATCATTACATGAATAATAATACTAATATATTATGAATCCAGATAGAAATTATCTCCTCTTGATTTTTTTATATTGATATTAGTTAGAAATAGGTTGAAGTAAATAAATGTAAAGAAAAACAAGGATTTTTTAATTATTTGCCTCTCTACCGATCATTTCTTCTTCCTTGTTTTACCCCAGTTCTAAGTCCTTCTTAAAATTTCATTCCTTTGCTCCACCCCCACCCCAGATATGTCTGGACTCTGTCTGCTATTTCTTCTCTCTTCCTTCTTAAGAAATCATCTCATTTTGTGAGATATAAAAGTGGGATCTTTGTTAACCAAGTATTGCCAGTTTCCACATCCATTTTTTTTCAACCATTTCTGTGTTAAATTTAATTTCCAAAATGTCAGTCCCAGAGTTCACCTCTGAAAACTCTGTATAGGAGTCAAGTAAGTTAAGGATATTTGAGTATAATCTTCTGTGAGGCTTTTGCCTGTCAAAATTACCTTTCACTTCCTTTTGAGCAAACTGTCTTCAAATTTAGTGCATGAAGATAACGAGAAAGACAAAAAGAAAAATATATTAATAGAAAATACCCCCTGTGGCATGAAATATCATCCTGTAATTCATTTTATAAATCTCTCAGGAGTCATCAAAATTCTACTTAAGATGTTTATTTCTGCTGCTTTTTGTGTAAGTTTATTCCAAATCCTCATTGCTTTGATAGTTAGAAATATTTCCAACTTTGCTTATGTTGTATTTTACATGTATCTTACAAAAGAAATCTGATAAGACTACCCTGCTAGCTTTTAAATATTTTTTTTAAACTTCTTGATGTTGTGGGGTGGACAGGTAGCTTAAACAACAGACTTCTTTACATGGTCGCTTTCCTTTCCATGTCATGAGTCCTGTTTCCTCTTTTAGCTTTATCCTCATATTCTATATTACATTTCTTTATAGGAGAAAAAAATCTTTATGTGATTTCCCAGCTGTATATAAACATTTTTAACCTCAATTCCCTCCTCACTTCAGAACTGTCCTTTTTTTTTTTTTTTAAGTTGTTTATTTCATTGTATTTATTCACATGATTATATTTATTAGTTATAGGCTGAAGAACTTCTTCAAATTTTCTTCACAAAGCCTAATAAGAAGAGCACAATTGTCTATTTTTTCATGAGACTATTTTTCATGACAAGTTCTATAATTTCTATATCTAAATTACCAGAAAAACAATAACGTTTCCTCTTACAGGTTTATTAACTCATTGATGAACTCTTGGAGCTGCTAAATACAGAAATCTCAATATCCTGTTGTTAGTAACTATCCATGTCTGGAAAGATAGCCTCCTATAACGACACAATTCCTATTAATATCAGTTCCTCCAATAACATTGCAGAACTCCATATCCAAAACCGATCCCTAATTGTCCCTACTTGTGAACATTTTGATCTGTGCTAATGTCTTTGTTAAGATACTATGTCCCTTCTTATTCTTTTACTAGCTATCATGAACAAGTGATGTTATGGGTGAACAATTTCAAACAATTTGAACAAACTTTAGCGAAAGAAAGTGTTCCAAGATAGGATTTGTAGATAATAGTGACCTGAATGCGAAAGAGGCAGTTGGATATCATGGATAGATATATTGTGTATACAGCTCTTGTTTTGTTCCTGTCTTTGCAGCATGTATAATACTTTTCAGCAGCTATATTCTAGTCATAATTGCGGAGTGGGAACCTCTAATTTTAGGGATTCCTCTACCCTTAATAATCTGTTTTTCTTGTGCATCAGAAATTCTGTCCTGCTTGTTGTGCTGCCTGAGATCCTTGCTCAAGTGCCTATTTCTTCCTTACACATCCAGGCTATAGTCTTATGTGATTGTGTGACTTCTGCTCCCACACAGTTTAATTCCTTGTTATTCTTTGTCCATTATTGTGTTGCCATTTGGCTTTTTATTTCCTTTATCCTCCTCTGTACCACAATCAGGTGAGGAACATTTGTGTCAAACGTCTTACATCATCATAAAGTTTATCCCTAGACCTGATGGCTGGTTTACCTTGCGATGAGGATCAAAATAGCGTGACCAACACTATATCTCAGACCAGCTCACAGATTCTATGTTTACAGTGAAAATGCTTGGCTTAATAGAAAGAGCAGAAAGCAGAAAAAAATCCTGAAGATTTATTTCAACCTCTAAAGTTGTATTGCAAACACGAGATTATGTTGATCCAGTTCTGAGTAACTAAGGTTGTTTTCCCATGTGTCATCTTTAGGATAAGTAATGCAATAAAAGCAACCTGTTTAATGTTGTTCACAGTGTTTATTACAATAATTTGTCAGATGATTTCATAAAGAAGAGAGTGAACAACATAACATACATGATTAAAAGATCAATCCGAGTGTGTAATTTCTTAAGCAATAACACCTATCTATTGCCATCTGCAATGTTCAATAGGCTTTTTCAGAAAATAGAAAACTTATCACAAGATCAAAAAGTACAATTTCTATTGTCTGTCTATAAGGCGTCATCTTTACAACATTGTCAATAGTATATGCACTTTTCCTAATGAGTAGTGTTGAAATATTGAACATTAAAGATTCAATAGAAAAGCAACTTTGGGGGTTGCTGAACCATGCTCGAAAGAAGTTTTAGAGTAATCTTGAAAAGAAAATGATAATTTTTTCAAATTTTAGAAACTAGAAAATTGCAAGCCCATTTAACATCAGTTATCTTTTTAAAAGATTATATGACACTGGTTTTGTTTTCAACTGTAGTTTTATTATCTTCATTGGGGTTTTTTGTTTGTTTTATGCCAAAAATATGTATTTGTGAATACAGTCTGTACAAAGAACTCTGACTCCCAGATACTGGATTTACTGTCTGCTGGTTACTGTTGCACATTTAGAAAGGGCTAACAAGTGAAAATCTCACTGCAGGAATCTTTTTCCCTTTCCTCCTCTCTTGAGAAAAGCAATGTCATAACTGACTGTATGAAATGATATATGGTGTGAATTGCCCTCTGAGCTGCAGAGGAGCTGAGTGCTTTAGAGACATATAACTGGATAATAATGGAGATTAATGAAGATAGATGCAGTAAAAAAGACTGCTGTTAATAGAAGTATTTTAAAAATGTGCCATCAGACTGAGAAATGAATAGTCTTAATGTTAAAAAGAAAACAAGAAAAAAGAAAAAAATAGAGCAATACTGAGGAGCAGCTGCCTTAAGGAATTATTTTTTTTAAGCACTGGTGATCAAAAAACTCTGGATATTGTACAGGGAGATGCTACATTAGATTACCTTACCACTCCCACTTCCACAGCAGGAAATTAAATTCTTTAGTGCTTTATTCAGCATACTGTCAAGTGTTTTACCCAGACTAGTTTTAAATGGCTTAAGTAATGGATATGGGAAATTCCTTGATATTTTTCTGGCTGATTTATGTAGAACTTAAGCACAAATTATGAAATTCCAAAAGGTGGTCAATGCCCTGAAGGAATACCTGGGTAAGGAGCAATGAATGCTGTGTAAATGTGCCTAATGATTAGGCTGGTGATAAAGGAGTGTGAACATGCTAATGCATGAAATCAGACCCCTCAGTAATGAATTTAAAAGCCAGCAGAGAATGTTATTACATTTGCAACCTGCAGCTCAGAAGGCAGCCTAGATAAAGGAGTTTTAATGGAACTTGAATCCTCAGTCTTGGGGAACACAGGCATGCTTGTGCAATTGTGTCCTTGGCCTGTAGAAATAAGAATCATTCCCTGAATGCACTTTTGTGAAGAAAATGTAGAATGAGAACTTCAGAGATACACCTGCTTTTATGGGCTAGAATAATTGTAGGATAAGTGAAGAAAAAAGTGGCATGTATTCTACATATCCAATATATGACCTTGTATGGAAAGACCATACCAAAAAAGTTAGCAGATCTTTTCTTTCTGTGCTGTTTTATTCTCTATGAAAAGGACAAGAAGAATCTCTCCCATGGTAACTCCTCACTGGTAGTCAATTTTCCATTTTCAGAGCCTAAGAGAACAGTGTTTTCAGCAGAGCCAGCTGGCAGGATTACCTTTAGCACAAAAACATTGGCCACATACCTGTACCGTGGCCCAGAAGAATTGCATGAAGATAACAGGAATGGGTTTAACTAGTTCCTTTAACTTAGAAGACCAAAGTATTGTGTCCCAGAACTTTCACATTCTGCATCATCTATATTTTACATATTAATTTATTCAGATTTAGACTTCTTTTCCCTCTGCAATAAAGACAACCACATGCCCTTTTTTTTTTTTTTTTTTTTTTTTACTCCAGGATTTGCCTTTACAGTCTTCTGCATGAGGCTGCTTTATGTTTACGTCCCCAAGACATTCAAGACTAGCTGGTATGATATGTGTTAAGCATTTTTCCCCCTAAATCCATGATAAGAGAAGGAGAAAGTTATTAAAAGTATATACAGTTGGATCTTACCCAGAAGTATCATCATATACCATGACTGAGCCTAGCTACCAGGTTTCATCCCAAATAGCTCACTTACTCGATGCTCACTGAACCTTTTTCTCCTACCATCTCAATTCTTTTCTCAGGAAATATATTTTTCATTTTCTTTTGATCATGGCTTTGAAAATCCCTTTTGCAACCTCTGGATGACATCTAGAAATGGTATCTTTCCCATAAGCATCTTAATCACCATTCTTCAACTTTTAATTATTTCTCCATAGTTGTTTTGACTATTTGACTATTATTTTCCAAACTTTTCTTCAAAAAAAGTTCATTTGATGTAGCTTGATGTAATCAGCTCAAATCTACACAGTGAAGAGAGGTAGTCTGAATATTATCCTTGTTCTCTAAAGACACAATACACTAAATTTCTCATTAGCAAAATAACATTGGATTGTGACATATCTTGGTGTCATTGCCTGTAGAAGTAAATGTTCATTACTTAAGTTGCATATGTAAGAATAAAAATACACAGGTGAAATATTAGGTTTACTTACAGATAGAAAAAGATTATATTATGAACCATTCAAGGATTTCTGCTTTGCAGCATTTGCAAGCTATCTGATTTTAAAAGCATGTCATAAACCAATTACATGAATTGGTCTTGCAAGGTTTCTCTTACAGTAGAATTTAACAACAATATGGGAAAAAAGGAATCTTGCATCTGGCTGAAACGAAATAAAAGCTCAGATGGAGTGTAGAAAGTATTTCACCATTTATTGATGGATAAAATGATGTTTCTTCTAGGAATATTTCTCCCTATTTTTATATATATATATATATATCTTGTTTATGTCCTTTACATATTAAACATGCTAGGCCAAATTTGTTCTTAATACAGTTCTGCCTACATCAGCTGAATTTACAGCAGTAGTTTAGCATGTTATTTCTTACACCTTTACTGAATTTAGTAAGTCTAAATTTTATGTGGCTATTTTGCTGTGTACTTATATGTAACAACTATCTTTCTTCTCCAGCATTACCTTTCTTTCACTTGAGAAAAGAAAACTTAAAGGAAAATTTTCTGTGAATCCATCTAAATCCATCTCTTTTCAGGAACATCCCATTTCTCCCTGTTTTATTGGATCAGTTATCAGCTGATTCACCAAAACAAACACCACGAAATGTGACTCTTTGAATCCAAAACTGGCAAGGTTGGTCCTTATGTGCAGGGAGAGAATTTATGTAAAGGACTTAGGAAGTGAAGAAAAATCGATGTTTCTTAAAAACACACTTGTTTTTTGTTCAACTGGAGCTCATCTTGAGTTCCTTCTTCCATCAGGGTGCATTAGCTCAGGCCCTTAATGTTGTTTTCCCATGTCTTCCAGTCATTAACATTCTGGGCATCTTAAGTATTGACTGCGGTTCTGTTTCATAAGGAATACCTCAGTTCCTACTTTTGTCCTTCAGATTAATTTCTCCAAATTTACCTGGATGTAATTTATCTGAAATAACCACATTCGATCAATGTTATTACTGAATAACTTCAGAATTTAGTTGTAGTTTCTAAAAGTTCAAAAATTATTTTTTCTTTTTGCCACATTTACTTTCTACTTTTACTGCTTTATGTGAATTTTGCAAACTTTAGAGAATATTACATTTCCCCATCCATGGAAGTGTTTAAGGCCAGGTTGCGTGGGGCCTTGAGCAGCCTGGTCTTGTGGGAAGTGTCCCTGCCCATAGCAGGGGTATTGGAACTAGATGATCTTTAAGGTCCCTTCCAACCCAAACCATTCTAGGATTATATGATTCTATGATCTTCTTTTCCTTTTTCTTCTCGTTCTTTGATTTATTTTGCTAACACTGATTTTATTTGGATAGGATATCTTGTCCTTCTGGCAGTGTTTCAGCTTTGTTTTCTTTATCCCCATCTACACAGTACAGAATATTTTTTCATAATATTTTTGCTATTCATAATATTCTTGTTATTGCAGGCTTTATCTGGAACCCATCCATAACTATCTGCTTATACTGTTCACAGATAATGCAGCTGATAAACTATCAGTTGACCTATCCAATTTTCTAAAGTTTTGCCAAGAGTCTTGATTACTGCATTAACTTACATGATGAAGAAATATAATGGCATGCAAGTAATACTCTCAGGAACCTTGTGAGTTTGATGTATTTTATATTTTTACTTTTATATAGCTATAAATAATTTCCAGGTTGTTTGTGGGGAGGTCATAACCAACTGATGGTAGTGCTTTAATGGAACTGTTGAAACAGATTATGATATATTACAGTACTCGGTTAGAAATCCAGCTCCAAGTAAGAAAAAAGAGTCTGAACACCACATGCTATGCTTAATATTTTATTGCATTTATATTCAAAGTCCTGCTTAAAAATATGTCAGTTTCTATGAAAACTGGTTATTTCATATGAATTATTTTGGTATGTCTGAGCTTAACCTCCTTATTCTTCACCTAGCATATGCTGTTGATGGGAACATTCACTCTGAATAAGTAACGAATCAACAACCTGTGACATAAGGCAGCAGTTGAGCCACTCTGCTACTGAAACCTCAAGTCTGTGATACCTCCTTTTAGTGGAGTACCATTGCTTTCAGCCTTTGTCACCCATGCACTCACTGGTTTTCTCACCACCTACGTGTCCTTCAGTCACCAATCCAATTGCTGAAAGGAGTTCTGTGGCAGACAGAAATTGCAAATAAGTACTTCATTTTCCAGTTTAACTGAGTCCGAACTATTTTTCTATGAAATCTAAGGCTACCTGTGGCTATCACTGAAAGGCAAAACTTTCTCTTTTTAAGTTTTTAAGCAGTGATATAGAGGTGGTGTAGGATTTTTGACTTATTTCACAAGTTGCTTGTCAAAATGTACAAATGTGCATTTTGGAATAAATTTAAACAACTGTTTTCTACGTGTTGGCTTTGGCTTCTAAGCATGGTAAAACAAGTGTACATTTTTCAGATTACAAATCTGTATTTCTTAATGGCTGTGTTCATTCTCAAAGTTGCATGGCAAGAAATTTCTCCAAGACAGACAAGTTGACAACCTGTTCCAAGCTATTAAAAAATTATAGCACAGATTTGAAAAGGTACCTTTCTATCTTCTTGTGTTACCCATTTATAGACGTACTGCTAAGACACAACTAAACAGTTTATAGTTGCTATTCCTAATTATCTCTTAGCTTGTTTAATTCTCTAGTGAGTTTCAGTGTGTCATATTACCATTATCTCACACCTCAGCCTAAACATCTTTAAACTTTTAAACACTTTGCACTTCTGTAAATAAGTGGCTTTTCTGCAGGTGTATATGATATTGTCTTCAGAGCTTACTCATGACCCTGTGTATTATTTTTACTGGTCGATAGGAAGCAAACAGTCAGGAAAAAGAAACTTTTGAATGCTTTTGTTATAAAGATTTATCAATAAATCAATCAATACCCCAAAACAATGAGTGGCTGGTGGAAAAAATATGGTATGAGTTTTCTGTGAGATTATCAGTTGAATGTCAGGTTGGATTCCTTATCCAAAATGTGTGCTGAACATTTATTGTGTGAGCTAAATATTTTTTGTAACATTTGGTTACCCATAAGCTTTACTTCCAGGCACTTTAAAACTATTGCAGCTTAATGTGAGGTTATTCAAATTTTTTGTGGGATACTGGATTTTCTTATAAGGTCTGCTGTATCTGCCCATACAAATGAAACCAAACTGTACATGTTAAATAGTTGTGGGGAGTGATTCTAGCCTTTATATCTAGAAGGAGTGCATAGAAATTTTTTTTTTTTGATAAATTATTAATTCTCTTATTGAAAATAATTACTATTGCTGGGATTGAAAACAATTGAAGTAGCTAAATATGACTTGGGTTTGGGAGTGTCAGAAAGCCTTGGTGCATTCAAACCCTGATGCTTCTTTGCATCCAACCCTTAGTTATTAAATACACAGTATTCAAGAAAGGGACTACAAATTGATCCTAGTATCTAAATTATTTTCCCCTGAATGCTGAATTGGATACTTGGGCTGAGGTCAAGTCTAATATATACTAGATCAAGAAGCTTCATACTTCTTTGAGGACTCTATACATGCTATGTGGAGCAACAGTAACTTCTTCAATTTTTTGTTCCTTAAACTGACAAAAGTTAAAGCGGATTGTCTATATTAGTACAGGTATTAGTGGTGAAATATTAGTTAAATGCATCCAACTGGTTACTCTGAGAAAAACTATCTGTCCTCTGCATATCAAGTGTTTCTGAGACAAATAATGATTTTTAATGGCGTTTGCCCCAAAAACTCACAGGCCACATAAGAGTAGGTGATTAGGCTTGTGGTGAATTTGAGATTAGGGAACATTATATACAAGCAATATCATCTGCCACACCTCTCATTTGTAATTAGTATAGCTGTTGGTTGTTCATGAAAATCTTTTTCAAGCTAGTTTGATTTTCCTCCATATGTGAATTTTCTCTCATGAATTTCAAACCATGTCCAGCTTCTGGGATTTGAAGAAGGTTGTACTTAGTTTCATGAGCTAAGTGTGCCTCTGCCCTCTGTACCAAGATCCTCCAAGACTAAGTGAGAGCTACTTGAGCTGTTGGATGCCATTTTTTCTTCTCACTTTCAACCACAGATAACTACTTCTATGTTTTCTCATGATGTTCTCTCAGTTCGGCTTATTGAATAGTGGCAACAGCAGTACCATTAGTTGCAGAATTAGTGAAAAGTCTTTTAACTGACTTCCAGGCCCCTAACTCTTTGGTGGATTTGGCAGTGGACTTGCATGTGGAACAATGCTTCTGTACAAGCCACCTATTCTAGGTGGCTGAAAAATGCACCTTTCTCTGCTCTCCCTTTCTACCTCATTTACCAGAATAAGACCGTTTTTCATGTTCATGGAACATGATCCCTCTGACTGTTTTTATAGAAGCCTTGTTACACTGGAATGTCTTCCTGCTTAGTGCCATGGTGAGATACAATATCGAACTTCTTTGCCTCACTTCCTTTGAAATTTTCCTTGAAATTTGATGACAACCTAACCATGAGGCAGCAATGTGCCCTTGCAGCTAGGAAGGCCAGCAGCATCCTGGGGCGCATTAAGAAGAGGGTGGCCAGCAGGTCGAGGGAGGTTCTCCTCCCTCTCTACTCTGCCCTATCAAGGCCCCATCTGCAGTGCTGTGTCCAGTTCTGGGCTCCCCAGTTCAAGAAGGACAAGGAACGACTGGAGAGAGTCCAGGGGAGGGCTACAAAGACGATGAGGGGACTGGAGCTTCTCTCCTCTGGGGAAAGGCTGAGGGAGCTGGGGCTGTTTAGTCTGAGGGAGAGAAGACTGAGAGGGGACCCCATCAATGCTTATAAATACTTCAAGGGTGGGTGGCAAGAGGGTGGGGCCAGACTCTTTTTCGTGGTGCCCAGCAAGAAGGCACAGGCTGGAACACCGGAATTTCCCTCTGAAGATGAAGAAACACTCATTTCCCGCGTAGTTTTCCAGAGCACAGCACAGGCTTCCCAGAGAGGCTGTGGGGTCTCCTGCTCTGGAGATACTCAAACCCCACCTGGACAGGTTCCTGTGCAGCCTGCGCTGGGTGACCCTGCTCTAGCAGGGGGTTGGACTAGGTGATCTCCAGAGGTCCCTTCCAGCCCTACCATCTGTGACTGATTCCATGATTTTTTTTTCTCCTTTTCTTCCCAGGAGATTCAAGGAAAAGGGAATTTATCTGCCTCTTCCAGCACGTGTTCTGCACAATGATATGTAGCTTGACCATTTCTTCCAGGTCATTGTATATTGCTCACTACCCTAAATATCCAAACCTGAATGGAGTCTGAGAGGAAGCTTGAAAAAGTGAAAAAGCAATAACATGATACTGGTTTCACAGCACTGCCAATTCTCATAAGAATTTTTTAAAGTCTTAAGCTTTTAAGGCTTGCTTTTTACACTGCTCATGAAATATATCTGTCCCATTACAAGTTAATGTACTGGTTTGGTTTAGTTTGGTTTGGTTTGGTCTGGTTTTCCCCCAAAGCCACAGGTCTAGGAACACTGTATCAGAGTAGCAATGCTCCCTCTCCATGTTATGAAGTCTATGGCTTCTAAAGTTTCACTGGCAGATTAAGTGATGTGTTAAACAGGAAAAAAACCAAACCAAACCAAACCAAACCAACCCTGTGATAATTATGAGGCCTTCTGTTGTCCTTTCTGTTTAAGGCCTTATAGGAGCTTTTTTTGCTGCTTATGATTAAAAAATAATTTGTGTGGTGTTTACTTCACATTTTTTATCAAGGATGGCTTGATCACAGATATTACCTGAAACAATTCCCAGACATTTCAACACAGTCTACATGATTTGGTATTTACCTGAAGTACCCATCAAATACTTTTCTATAAAGTTGTCATACCTTCTAAAGCTTACCCACAATTCTGTAACATTTACCTGAGACTGGACTTTTGCCTTGCCATCTTTTTCTCCAGATGATGTAGAAAATTTGAGATTTATATCCAGCTGCAGATAACATTTGAAATTCTGGAGAAAGGGGAAGAGTTGTTATACTGCTTATGTTTCCAAGGAGAACGTGAAATGGGAGCAAGTGGTTTGCTTCTCCAAGATATGGAAGAGCAATCAACAAAATGGCCAACAACTAGCAGAAATTAGGAGGACTTCCAAGTTTATAAAACTGATGACACTCATTAGAAATTGAATTAAGTTTTTTGCTAAAGACACACCTGTAAATACATAAAATGACCCTAAACACTTTAGCTGAGCCTGAAACTGCTCTCTGCTAACAACTGTTTACATGCATAGAAATGAAAGACAGTTCTTGCCTCAGGGACCTGACAACCCAAAGTAAATCAGAATGAGGAATATTGATGCAGTGAGTTGAAGGACCCCTCTGGGTCAGACAGAGCTGAGAACAGAACTTCTGTTTTCCAACTGCTCATCCAAGCCCATAAATGAGCGTGAAGCCTAATGTGATCTAAATAAGTTCCTGTAAATTATATA
>KL289178.1:9920-23513 GCA_000699545.1 Podiceps cristatus | reverse complement strand
TAAAGGTCCCTTCCAATCCACACTATTCTATCATTCTATGATTCTATGACACCTTGAGGCAAGAAGGTTGACTTACATCTACTAGTCAAAATAATAGTAGAAACTCATAGAATCATTAAGGTTGGAAAAGACCTCTGAGATCACCAAGTCCAACTGTCAACCCAACATCACCACCATGCCTGCTAAACCATGTCCCGAAGTGCCATATCCAGGTATGGTGACTCCACCACTTCCCTCAGCAACCTATTCCCATGCTTGATCACTCTTTCAGTAAAGACATTTTTTCCTAATATCTAATCTAAATCTCCCCTGTTACAACTGGAGGCCATTTCTTCTCCTCATGTTACCAGTTACTTGGGAGAAGAGACCAGCACCCACCTCACTGCAACCTCCCTTCAGGTAGATGTAGAGAGTGATAAGGTGTCCCCTCAGCCTCCTCTTCTCCAGACTAAACAACCGCAGTTCCCTCAGCCGTTCCTCATAGAAATTGTGCTCTAGACCCTTCACCAGCTTCATTGCCCTTCTCTGGACATGGTCCAGCAGCTCAATGGCCTCCTTCTTCTGAGGGGCCCAAAACTGAACACAATACTTGCGGTATGGCCTCACCAGTGCTGAGTTTATGTACTTGGTACTTACTTATAAACACCACTGCTGTTTGCGTACTTGCAATCACATAAGTACTTATGGACCTCCAGTGTTGATAGCACTGTATACAAAAACTAGATAATATATGCACATACTTGTCTGTAAATGATCTAGTTCCCTCCCTTTATAGGTAAAGTTTTAGGGGTCAGAAGCTTAAACTGTTATACAAAACATTTGTAGGGATCTATGAAGAAGAGTCAAGGGCATCTGGATTCTTAGTCATGAAACTTCCTTGTGAAGGGTACGTGGGTCTCTTCCACTTATGTTTCAGTCTGTTCATAGTCACCATGTTCATAAACGTTTTGCAAAAGACTAATAACCACATAACCTGCCATCATATTTGTATCATGACTAAAAGCCATTTCATAACCATAATGTAAGTATTTTTTGAGAAATCAGGTGAGAAAAGCTTATCGTAATAAGTTCTGGTTTACAACAGTGGTTCAAATAATTTCTGAGCCCCTAAGCCAGAGGAGAGATTTGTTCAACTGGTGTTTCCACCCCTGACCTGTAGGCAAGTGCCTGGTTCTGAGCCCCTAAGCCAGAGGAGAGATTTGTTTCACTGGTGTTTCCACCCCTGATCTGTAGGCAAGTGCCTGGCATATAGCGAAAGAATCTTCACCAGGGAGAGCTCTGTTATACAGGAGAAAAGTCACTGCTAACCACCATTTAACTGCCTGCCAGGCCCCAGTAGCATAGGTGATTCATCAGATATTTAGGCAGGTAAGTCTGTTGTTTGGTTATCTAAAGAGCTGGGAAAACCTCTCTCATGGAATGCTTTTGGGAATGAGATCTGATATTTAGGCTATAAAGTGATATAGACCTTGACTATATGGAACCTGGGAACAAGTTATTTAATTTGACTACAAGCTGTACCTGTACCTCTCTAAGAAGTCTGTGAAAAATTCTGATTTTGCAACTAGCAGTACTTTTATTTCACTGCAACCCCAATCTGTCTCAAAAGCAGGCACATTCATTTTAGCAGTGTCCCCATGTGGACTTCTACCAAAACAAATGTGACCTACTGAATTTTGGCTCCAGTTTTGATGCAGACAAATCCTTACTAAGCAAAATACAAATAAATGGTTTTAATAGTTTTTAGCCAAAGTGATTTAAGTAGGAATTGGGAGAAAATAACTGTCAGCCAGTATCTGGAATGAGCCTTCTGGAGCCTCTGCTCATTCCCTGCCTGCTCACTTCAGGCTGTACAAATCCCTGTAGCTAGAGGACACAACCCTGCTGTCATCAGAGGCAGCACATCCCTTATATACACAGATGCAGATCAGGCGTCCCAGCTGACCTATGGACATGATTTTCAGAGACCTCTGAGGCTGGCCAAGTGTAGAGAGGAATGACGAGAGAGGCCTGCAACATTCAGTGGACAAACTTCACCTCCGTAGTGCTCAGTGCAAGTTCGTAAACGGAGACACGAGCAAAGAAATTTTCTTTGTGGCTCATGACAACAAGCAGATCTTTTCATGTCCATAAACAGAGATACCGGGTCAAGCTATCAAATTATTTTTATTTTCTGTTGCTTGGGCATTTCCATGGCAAAATCTTTACATTGCAAATCGTACCAGTACAGATCATCCCACTGAAATCAATGGGGTAAGTTACAAAGAAACTTGCTGCTCAGAGGATCCAAGAGTACAGTAGTCTAAACCCTAATTATCACTGAAGAATTTATTTAATTCATTTTACTGTATTTGTCCTTTTGTGAAGTGCTTGCGTTCAGGCCATAATTCCACAGCATTTATTTGTCATTCAAAGCAATTTGATGAATAATTCTGTACTAATTTGTCTCAGTTTATTGTGAATATTCAGGATTTGAAACATGAACTGTGATTGCTTTCCTAATTCAAATGGTGTCTTAGTATTCCTTCAGTGAATGGCAGCCTTAGAATCAAGTGAATGACAGGGGGGCGGGGAGGGGTAAAGGAAGGAAAAAAAATAATTAAACTGGAATATTCTCCAGAATTTGCATAAAATTAACTCTTTTTTTGGGCCATGACAAAAGCAAGCTCATTTATGAGAAGTAAACATAAATGGCAGGCATATTGTTAAAACATATTTGTTCAGCAATAGTGCATGCAACCTGGAATGATACTTTTTATTTATTAGATGTGCTATAACCTATAATTTGATGGGAAACAAAAAGGAGAAAAGATGAGTAACAGGTCTGAGGAGGTATTAAAAAGGCATTTCTTGCAAAGGAATTTTCTGTACAGTGAAAATTAATTTAGGTTTTCCCCCCAGGTTCCAGAAAACAGACATTACAACTTTGCACTCAGGATTTTCAGTGTTTTATGTGAATGCAGACATATCCATGCTCTAAATGCCGTGACCTCAAAGGCAGAGGCTTGTGTTTGTAGGCTGGTCCTTACCTCCCATTTATTTGTTAAATTTCTAAACCCTGCATGCATCTGTAGCAAGGCCTCCACTGTTTTCCGGATGACTAGAAACCACAGCTTGGCTTGGTTCTTTGAGTCTGGCCTGTGAAGGGTGGCGAGGCGGAGGTGATGCTTGAGGATGCTGACACCGCTGCAGCGCCGGCGGCAGAGGCACTTCTGCAGGGTGGGCACCAGGCTGTGCAACCAGCCTCCCACTCCCACCTGCCCTGTGGAGGAAATGAACTTGCCGTGAAATACCGCGACTGTTCCTCTTTGAATGTTTACTCTGAGAGGGACTCCTGTGCTGTTGCTTCTGGGCAGATCCATAACCCTTCAACAAGTGTGGGGAGCTCCCTAGGAAAAAAAAAAAAAAAAAAAAAAAAAAAAACAAAAAACAAAAACAACAAAACCTGACAGGGGAAAGCTGGTGGGATTTAAGGAATTTAAGGAAATTTAAAGGAATTTTAATTCAATTTAATTCAATTTAAGGAAATTAAATGGACCAGGAAGAGAAAATTGAATGGACCAGGAAGATTTTGCAAGGAAATCTGAGGTTATCTGAGGACTCAGGTAGATATGGCCCCACAGCACTTGGGTCTCTCTTGTGTGTCTGTGTGACTCCACCGTGCTGGGGGTATGAGGACCCTATAGTCTATCAATACTCACAGCAGTCTCGTGAGCTGGGGAAGTGCTATGCTTACTACTGTACCAGTAGGTGGAGAGAAAAAAATCACTTAACCAGGGTTGCAGAGAGTCTGCAGCTAGCAGAAATTTCTCCCCGAGTCCAAAGCAAATCCATTAATCACATGGGATGTGAACTGTGGGACCCACTTGGGACTGTATCTGAACATCTGTGAATTTGGTGTCAGGCAAAAAAAAGAAAACTGGCCAGATCAGACTCACTTGTAGTTCTTGAACTCACCATTAAAGCCAGAACTGTATGAAAGACCCCACTATTTTTATTTCTGTAAGACAAACCAGTTGAAAAGCTGGTTTATTTTTGAATCTTCAATGCTCCTTTTGAAAAGTCCATCATTTCCTGGAGAACGAACGTGTGATGATTTCTGTGTTGTTTGCGGCCGTGTTTCCTAACAGTGAGACCAGAGGAGTGGACGGCACTAGAGGGCCACAGCTTTGGAAAATTAAGGATGTCAGGAAGGCAGGAGACCAGGCACTGCCCCGCCAGGTGTCCCTGCTAAGGGCACCCAGGAGCATCACCCCCAAACATGGCACTCACCGCTGCAAAATCACAGATGCTTTCCCTTTAACCAGGAAGCCCTACATTAAATAGGCAGGAGCACGGTAAAGACTCTTCCATGATATCCATACTTCATCTTGGGAATCAAAGTATTTACAGACAGAAACAGGGTTTAATCGTGGTTGAAGAGCTTGGTCTGAGGTAGCGTTCAGTGCCTTAGCAGTGGGTAGGGCATAAGGACTTATAGATGCAATAACAGTTGTGACAATAATAAACTACTGCCTGTTACAGGCCTAAAATATAGACTGCTTCAATGCTTTTCTTGTAGCAAACATCAACAAATACACTCAGGTAACTGGTGGAGTGACACAGTAGACAGTCACTAAGAAATTAGGAATCAGCTTAGATCCCATTCCTTTTCTATATAAATCCTGCCCTGTTACAGGATTTGCCTATCAAATCCAAAAATCCCATCCTGGAATCCAAACTTCCAATTCCAATTGCCTACAATTTGCCTACCCAAATCCTACTCAAAAAAAAAAAAAAAAAAAAAAAAAGCTCAGAAAGGAAAATGCTACAACTGCTCACCATTTTCTCTTTTGGCAGGGTCCAGCGAAAGCAGCACATCAGTGTTACGATGCTCTCTCCAGGCTGGCTGTCAGTGTTGCTCCTTACAGAGCCAGAACAGCAGCCCTTCACTTCATTCCAGACACCGGTTATTAATGTCAATGTAATAGTTGCTTTTGACAGCGCTGTGGTATGAAGGGGTTTGTCACTCGTGAATAAAAGTTGTGGGGTTTGGATTAGGGCTTCCTTTGTGCTTGCTAACGTGCAGGCAAATACTGACACAAAGGCTGGGGAACGGGCTGCTCCTTGCGAGCTGCGAGATCTGCTTGTTATGTGCAGCTCTCGCGGGGATTTTCACTTGTTTCCAGTGGTGGCACTTCATGCTGAGGAACGATGTTTCCTCTCAAAGTGTTGTTACCTCCACTTCCAAATCAGTTGTTTGCCTAAAGTGGCGGAGCAGACAGCTTTCAGACTGTGAGGGGCTCTGGTGCTGCCTGCGCTGCGCTGTCTGTGGGCAGCACTTCTCTCCCGGACACCCACGAGCACCAGCTCATCCCAGCAGTGCAGCGTCTCTTCCTACTTGCTTCAGAAGAGTAAAACGAAAACCAGACCAGAAACTTTGCTTATAGCTGGCACCAAGATTTCAAAGTTAGAAGCTTAAATTTAGGGTCTTAAATACATACGGGGGCATTTAGAGGCGATCCTGGGTGTCAGCACTTCCCAGCGAAGCCCATGGGACAGGAGCTCTGCAAAATCTGCTGCAGACTGGATACGGCCCAGGACTGTTTGCTCACATAGCTTCATATGCTTTCAGAGCGCATTAAGGAAAACAGCCTTCTCACAGTTTAGATGTGATTTACAGTCAAAATGATGTGAGCTACAAAAAAGGTATGACCAGGTAGCAGGTCCCTGCAGCAAGCCAGCAACTCTGGGACTGCTGAGGACACAGGGACTGAAGAAACATCTCTGACAGCCTTTAAAATGTGTTACATGATGGTGCTTGTGACCCTGCCTTTGCCCCAGGCTATGCTATAGCTGCTAGAATTTCAAATCTCTTTCAGTGAGGGCTGAGTGGTATCTGGGCAAAGAAAAGAAATAAATAGGTTTGGACATCCCACATTTTCCATTTGGGGAAAAGTTAACTTTCCTCAACTTTTGTTCCCCTTGGTTTATTTTATTCCTTTTTCTTTCAAATATTTGAAAGTTTTATTTTTCTCATTTACAAAATTGAGTGATTTCTTCTATCGCAGGTTAGAGAATCCCAGTCGTTTATACCTTCATCTGTAAAGGGTGGAGACCATCACTTCCTCATCGAGGCCTGATAATACTCAGACATTTCAAGTTTTCACTAAAAAAAAAGGGAGCATCCACATTTTCTGAGCATACTTTATTAAGACAAAAACACTGACGTTGAAGGTCAAAGTTTTTGTGTTAAAAGCCAGAAAAGTTGTGGCATTACCAACATGGTTGCAACATGCACAATATCTTGTATGGTATCCTGATTTACTCGTATTTCTTTTGTCCACACCTTTGTTTTTTGTTACATTATGTGTTTTTGGTTGGATGTTTGTTGAGAGGGGGTAGGAGGCTGGAGGGGATGTTTTTTTCCCTGTAACAATAATATCCTACTTCCGTAAAAGATATGAAGCAGAAGACTGAACAGAAAATCTAGCTATTTTATTGCCCCAAGGTATTATTCATTTTCCTGACACATTATGTTTTTAATTAAAATTGCACAAGTTAATTAAAATGTTCATTCAGCTTTTTTTTTTTTTTTGCATGGGTGCCTTGTTACTCTCCTAGCATTTTAGTAGAAGGCCATTACATTTCAACAAACTGCACGCTTTATCAGCTCAGACTTCTACTGACAGACTGTCATGTTCTCTGCACCTTTTTATCTCAGATGTTCTAATTTTTTTAAATACCTCCTCTAGTGTGGGGGTTGGTTGGTTGGGGTGTTTTACAAAATATTATTATTATTTTTCTGCTCCCAGCACCTTCCACCAGTTGTTTAAGCTCAGGTTTATTAAGGAGACATTGTCAGGAACGGGCAGGAAGGTTTCACAGATAGGGGTCACAGAAGTGTTACCCCACAAAAGCCAGAGAACATCGTCAAGGCTCACTCTTAACGGGCACTGCTCAGATTGATCTGCAATACGAGTACACAGTAACTTGGGAAGCAATGCTACCAAAAAGCAGCATTCAAAGAAAGCAAGTCTGAAAATCCTGCAGACACTTTGCTTCTAGTGAAATACAGGGAATACTTTGGATTTACAGATTACAGATACTGAGTATTTGATCACTAGTTTGGAAAAGAAAAATGCTGTAAGATGGACATAGACTTTTGTCTATTTTGTCTTGCCCACTCTAAACTCTAGTTTTAAAAGGGATGCAAGGATTTAAACAGTTTGAGAAAGTGTTTCTTTTTAGCTGAAACAGTGTTCTTGGCGGTGTCATAGAATGTGCAGGAGAGAGACTAGAAGCTGCTTTACTCAATTTCCAGGGAACTTATTTCTACTCTTAAAATTCCCAAGGCATGGGTGGAAGTCTGTCCTGCTTCTTTTAAGCTGGCTACGTAACGTGTTGAAATGCAGTTATTTTGCCCAAGCCCTTCCAGAGGTGATTTTGGGAAGGAAGCCATCACAGGAGGTGTTCTCTGTCCTCTCCGTGCAGTTACAGGCATCAGACAGTTCCTGGAAGGAAACAGACCTGTGGGTCACCTCTGAGTTCCCCAGAGGTTTTAGACATACATGGGTAGCTTGTTAAGTGTTATCTTTATTGAGTATTACAAGTTAGAAATACATAACAGGCCAATAATCTATAGCAGGGGTAAAAGATAGAAAGCCAGTAAAGCAACTGTTTTCTGAATAGGTGTACAGCAAGCTGTTGCGTGTTTGCTGAAGCCTTGGAAGCCTGCGGAAAGGCATCGATGTTTATAACCAAGCTGAACCAGCACCTGCCTGGTCAAAACGGAGCTTTTGCAGCAAAGATTTATTTTGCGTGTAAGTGTGTGCCACGCGCGCCTTCTAACAGCAACACTCAAGCCAAGTTTGAAAATCAGACCTGAAAACAACAGCTCCCATAACTCAGATAGAGGAGGAGGGATGGGCCGAGGGGTTCAAATCTCGAGCTGAGCTAAAATGCATTAGTGCCATTTGCTTTTTTCACACAGCATGAGTTAAGGACAGACTGTCAGCCATAACTTCGAGCTTCCTGGATGCTGTCAGCTCATTTCACAACCTTCACATTATTGAAGTGGAGCTTTTTGCATTTTATTCTTTGACTTCTTGTTCTATCTTCGTAAGAATAATGCGATTTTGGGAGAAGTGTTGAAAGGTTTGAATGTGGTAACTAAACATTTACAAAAGATCTTTAGCCTGAAATATGTAAATATATTTCTGTCAGTGGTTCAGATAGTGTTTCATTTTGCAGAAAAATGGCAAAGTTTTCTTTTTACTATTATACTGAATTTATGCTTTGATGAAAAGCACTTCACTTCAGGAAGCGGAAAAAAATATTTATTTTTAAACTCTCTTAATATGGCATTTTAGATATCTTGCAAAGTGTGTGAAAGACAAGGTTACCAGTCAGAAATAATGTTTTAAAACACCATTACCCTGATAACACCCGAAGTAGCTCTACTTGCATGATATCACTTGGTGTATAATAGATCTATATTTTGAACCAAATAATATCCTCCTTGGTTACACTAATTTTCCCATGTGACATTTATTTAGACATCAAGAAAAATTTAACTGAAACTCAACTAAGAAACCCTATTGCTTTTCAAAACATTAGGATTTGACTCCTTTAGTTTATAATATACCTTGATGTTTCATTTATCATAAAACTATATTTAGTTCACAGATTATTAAAAATTCACTTCTTTATTACTAAATGTTATCCACACATTGAGTAGAAAACAACGAAAATATTTCTGTGCAAATTTTATCAAAATTTCACTCAGTGGAAATTTTCTTGCAGGACACAGAATTAGTAGAGGGGAAGACTATACCTTATGCCTATTGTACAGCCATACACAAGCCCAACAGAAATAGCCAGGAGTTGGTGCATTTATCACCTTTTCTAGGCACAGGCATGAGAATTCATTAATGCAGAGAGTGCCCATGCAACTGATTTCTGATCAAGGGGTTTCTGTGCCCTTGTCCTGTCTTTCGAGTAATGACATTGTTGATTTGCAAACTTCATTTTCTTCTTATTTTTTAAATATCTTTCTGCACTTAAAATGAGACAGACACTGTTTGTGGAACTGAATCAAAACCAGCAAATCCTGGCCCTAATGAAGTCAATGGCAAAACTCCCATGGTCTGTGACTGAGCCAGGATTTCACCCAGAGTGAATAAATGAGTAAGTGTTATTGTGGAACACGTATGGGCAGTTGGCTTGCACAGATATTTCCAGCTGCCATTCCATACCCTCTCCACTACCTCTATATCGTATTTCTCTTCTTTATCAGCCTCCCATCTACCACTCTCTTGCAGATCTACTTTCTGATCTCCTATCACCAGTACCCCACCATGGTCTTTCCTTCTGCTTCATAGGGTTATTAATATCTTTGTCCTAAAGACTTTTAATGCTTCTCTCACTATGCCGATGTAAATCATTGGCTTTCCATCTACAGTTCATATTCCCAATAGCTCCTTTATCTCAGTTGTTGAGTCTCCTTTCATGTTATTGACTTTCTTCTTGGTGTCTCCCTTTTTCACTACTCTCTGAATTCTGCAGTAGTTTCTTGATTTTCCTGTCTCCATTCCCTGCTTTTACTGAAGTTTTCTGGTCCTAGTAAATCCCTAGCCCTTCACAGACTAAATTCCTGTCCCTACCACAGATGTCTGGGTGAAATGTTTACAAATTTGTGTCAGCAAAACTGAAACATTTTTGTAAAGTTGCATTATTTTTACTGAATAGTTCACTCAGGTAAATTAAAAGGCTTTAAGGATACTGTGGACCAAACTGAAGTCTTTCTTTTTCTTCAGCATTTTTAAACACAGATTTGCATTTGTGAGTTTGTAATAACTAGTTCCTCTTGGTTTACAATTTTCTTTAACAACAGTGAGAGCCATTTTAAAACCAAAGGTTTCATTCCATCATTTTTTTTATAGTTTATCATGTTATCAACATTTAAAAAACACTGGTTTTGAAACATTTCTGCAGAATTTTAAAAGGACCCCAAAATGGGAAAAAAAAAAATCCCCTTTCTCCTTATGTTTACACCCTGTAATCTGCCTTGAACTTCCCACACAGCATCAACCTCTTGTGGTTTCATGTAGGAAAAGTCAATGTCTAATCATAAAAGGGTTTGAGAGACTATATTAAGAATACAATCGAACTTGTTAGCTGCTGTTTGAGATCCTGTACACTATGAATTTCATACAGTAGAAATTAAAATCTGGTATAATTTCATGACCCATATCACCTTCTTTCTCGCAGATTCCAACTGTGTGAAGTTATTTCCATAAAGAGATGGGGGGAAATTGTAGGAAGCAAACTGGATTCACCAACAGTTCAAAGCTGTGGTGAATATTACATTTAAAGCCAACTCCTCTTATTATAGATATTTTTAACACTTCCTGAAAATTCCCTTCAAAAAAGTAACAGTAATTTTCATCAGCTCAGGGAAAAGAGTCATCAAGTATCTCCAGGTGTAATGTATTTTTAGTAGAACCACCCAAACTGTTAGCTGCAGTTGTGAACTCTGCTGAGGAAGTCTCTCAGTGCTGCGGTGGCAAGCTATTTGCCCACCGGCAGTTTGAGAGCTCCAGATAGAGGTGCAAGACCTTAAAAAAAAAAAAAAAAATCTAAAGCCATGCCACAAAGAGGGAGCATTTTTAAAAATCATTTTCCCTAGCTTGGAAAGCAATGGAATAACAGAAAGAGAAACAAACTGTTCTGAGAAAGGAGCAGGCTGAGGAGCCCGGCTTTGCTACAGGGTCATAGATCCTCCCCTGTTCTACCTCTCATTTGCTCACGTAGATGATTACCTCCTTCTGGCCCTGCAGAAACCCCTTGGCTTTTCTCTACTCATGCTCTGCCTCCCTCACTCCATTTATGTTTTCCTTAAAGGAGCTTTCATCTTTTTTTGTCCAGTGTTCCCAGGGAACTTCCCAGGAAGTTTATTTCCAATAATCACCCAATTTCCTGCATGAAGTAGCACAGGATGCCCCAAGACTCTCATCATCTCACCTGACCACTTTTAGTGTGCTCAGACTTGTAAAGTCCTGCTGTTTTCTAGCCTTGTAGGCAAAAAGGTTAACAGAGATTAGTCAACTTTTCTTAGAATCATAGAATCATAAAGGTTGGAACGGACCTCTAAGATCATCAATTACAACCGCCAACCCAACACCACCAACATGCCCACTAGACCATAGAATCATAGAACAGAATCATAGAATAATCTGGGCTGGACGGGATCTCTAAAGGCCATCTAGTCTAACGCCCCTGCCATGAGCAGGGACATTTACAACGACATCAGGTTGCTTAGAGCCACATCCAACCTGGTCTGGAATGTTTCCAGGGATGGGGCTTCTACCACCTCTCTGGGCAACCTGTGCCAGTGCTTCGCCACCCTCATTGTGAAAAATTTCTTCCTTACATCTAGTCTATATCTCCCCTCTTTTAGTTTAAAACCATTACCCATTATCCTATCACAGCAGGCCCTGCTAAAAACTTTGTCCCCATCTTTCTTATAGGCCCCATTTAAGTACTGAAAAGCCACAATCAGGTTTCCCCGCAGCCTTCTCTTCTCCAGGCTGAACAGCCCCAACTCTCCCAGCCTGCCCTCACAGCAGAGGGGCTCCAGCCCTCTGACCATCTCTGTGTCCCTCCTCTGGCCCCGCTCCAACAGCTCCGTGTCTCTTGTGCTGAGGCCCCAGAGCAGACGCAGCACTGCAGGTGGGGTCTCACCAGAGCGGAGCAGAGGGGCAGAATCCCTTCCCTCGACCTGCTGGCCACTCTGCTGGGGATGCAGCTCGGGACACTGTTGGCCTTCTGGGCTGCAAGCACACAATGCTGGGTCATGTCCAGCTTTTCTTCCACCGATACCCCCAAGTCCTTCTCGGCAGGACTGCTCTTGATTCTTTCACCCTCCAAGCCCACCTCTTGAGCTTGTCCAGGTCCCTCTGGATGACATCCCATCCTTCAGGCGTGTCCACCACTCCACTGAACTTGGTGTCATCCGCAAGCTTGCTGAGGGTGCACCCAATCCCAGTGTCTATGTCATTGATAAAGATGTTAAAGAGTACTGGTCCCAATACGAACCCCTGAGGGACACCACTCATCGTTTATCTCCATCTGCGCATTGAACCTTTGACCACTACCCTCTGGATGTGACCATCCAGCCAATTCCTCACCCACCAAACCATCCACCCATCAAATCTATATGTCTCTAAATTAGAGAGAAGGATGTTGTGGGGGACTCTGTGAAAGGAGTTACAGAGGTCCAGAAAGATGACATCAGTAGCTCTTCCCTTGTCCACTGATACAGTTGCTTCATCATAGAAGGCCACATGTCCTGAAGTGCCATCTCTATACGCTTTCTGAACACTTTCAGGAACGGTGACTCCACCACTTCCCTGGGCAGCCTGTTCCAGTGCTCAACCACTCTTTCAGTAAAGAATTTTCCCCTAATATCCAATCTAAACCTCCCCTGTTGCAACTTGAGGCCATTTCCTCTTGTCCTATTACTAGTTACTTGGGAGAAAAGACCAATGCCCACCTCACTACAACCTCTTTTCAGGCAGTTGTAGAGAGTGGCGTTGAAGAGAGTGGCGAAGTCTCCCCTCAGCCTCCTCTTCTCTAGACTAAACAACCCCAGTTCCTTCAGCTTCTCCTCACAGGACTTGTTCTCCAGACACTTCACCAGCTTCATTGCCCTTCTTTGGACACTTTCCAACACTTCAATGTCCTTCTTGTAGTGAACTGTACACAGTACTCAAGATCTGGTCTCACCAGTGCTGAGTACAGGGGGACAATCACTTCCCTATTCTTGCTGGCCACACTATTCTTTATACAAGCCAGGATGCTGTTGGCCTTCTTGGCCACCTGGGCACACTGCTGGCTGTAAACAACACCTCCAGGTCCTTTTCTGCCGGGAGCTTCCTAGCCACTCTTCCCCATGCCTGTAGTGTTGCCTGGGGTTGTTGTGACCCAAGTGGAGGACCTGGCACTTGGCCTTGTTGAACCTCATACAATTGATCTCAGCCCATTGATCCAGCCTGTCCAGATCCCTTTGCAGAGCCTTCCTACCTTCAAGCAGATTGACACTCCCGCCCAACTTGGTGGTACTTAAGGTGCACTCGATCCCCTCATCCAGGACATTGAAAAAGACATTAAACAAGACTGGCCCCAAAACTGAGCCCTGGGGGACACTGCTTGTGTCTGGCCACCAAGTGAATTTAACTCTGTTCACCAAAACCCTCTGGGCTTGACCATCCAGCCAGTTTTTTGTCCAGCAAAGAGTACATCCATCCAAGCCATGAGCTGCCAGCTTCTCTAGGAGAATGCTGTGGGAGATGGTATCAAAGACTTTATTATAATAAAGTCCAAGTAGATAATGTCCACAACCTTTCCCTCATCCACTAGGCTGGTCACCTTGTCATAGAAGGAGATCACATTGATCAAGCAGGACCTGCCTTCCATGAACCCATTTTGGCTGGGCCTGATCCCCTAGATGTCCTGTACGTGGCTGGTGAGCACACTCAAGATGAACTGCTCCATAATCTTCCCCAGCATAGAGGTCAGGCTGACAGGCCTGTAGTTCCCTGGGTCCTCCTT